>AP018153.1:10824825-10880668 GCA_003052745.1 Caenorhabditis inopinata
CCGAGTTCGGGAAGGGCGAGCAATTCTTCCACTTCGGTCTCGACACACTCCACGATCCCCAGAGAGGATCGATCACATGGTGAATCGACCAGATCGTCTTCAAGATCAACCGCGTAGCACCGAGCCGGACAATAAAAGAAACCCGAGAAGGCCAACATGTCACTCTCCAATCGTCAGGGAGCGCTCACCAGAGCTGTAAAGGCGCTCAAGAAAACGGCAGACAACACTCAAGAGAAGCTCCTCATATGGAAGGACATCAACAATGACGACATAGTCGTCTACAAACAGGACATCGGGCTGATCACGCAGCTGATGGACATGTAGAAGGACACTGTCGAGTCGACTCTGGAAAAATTCGCGATTGAAGCGGACAAAATCCCCAACAGCCAAGACAGCGACTTCGAAGCAGTAGATCGACACATTGAAGCTGCTAGCGACTCCGTGGACAACTACCACGAAATCAGAGACGGAATTGAGACGGACACAGATCTCTGAAACGGAGACTCCAGCACCACGACAAGACGAAGGACACATCTCAACCTAAGGACACGGTCAACTCCAGATTCCCCAGTGAATGATCTACGAGAAACCGAAGATTGAAAAGTTCAAAGGAGAGAAACTCGTGTCATACTTGGAAGGAGAGCCACTCAACCTCATCAATCGCTACCAACGCACCGAGGACAACTACAAGTTGGCAGTGGAGCAGCTCCTTCAACGCTACAACAACAGAGAAGAGATCATCTCGGAACTCACATCACAATTGAGGACTGAGAAAGCGAAATCGAACTCTCCAGCGGATCAAAGGACACTGCTTGATAGCATCTACGCTACGACACGACAACTTCAAGAACTCGAAAAAGTGATTGAAACGAGGATGCTCAAGGACGAGATTGTGAAGAAATTCTCCAGAAAAATCCAAAAAGAAGTCTTCAAGAAGAAGATTTCGTAATCTTCCCAAGAATGGACTCTCAGCAAAGTGCTGAAAGAAATCCAGACCGTCATTTCAATGGAAGAAGAACTGTGTAAACTTCTGCCGGACAAGAATCCCAAACACTCCAAGCTAGAGCGAAGCAAGTCCGATTCGAACACCAAGGACAAGCCGCCAACGTGTCTATTCTGTAAAAAGGAGGGACACAACAGCTACCAGTGCCGGACAGTTCCATCGATCAAGGAACGGACGAATATTCTGGAAAAGGAGATTCGTTGTCTGAAATGTCTCCAGAAAAGACACACCAAAGACAAATGTCGATCCAACCGAACATGTGCCAACTGCAAAAGTACGGATCACAACGGCGTACTTTGTCCCAAGGAGGCACAGGGCACCAAACAGAAGTCGGACAACAACAAAGAGAAGCCGGCAGCCACGTCAAGGACGAAAGTTCAAGCAATGACCGTTACACAACAGCAGGACACGGACAAACAGCAGCAGCCAACGCAAGGTCCAGTGCTAGAGGACTGTAATGTGAACATTACGAATTCACAAAGAAATGAGTCACCGCCAAGGCATACAACCCGAAGGGAGACTGTTGGCTACCACTCTGCATCATGATCGACACGGGGGCCAACCAGAGCTACGTGAAAGAGAAGATCTTCAAGGAGTGGAACCTACCATTCAAAGGAACCAAGGAGGTGTCAACCAGAGTCTTCGGGTCATCAGGACCTCAATCCCAGATGTACCAGAAGACGGCTATCTTTGACCTGACCGTGACCAATTCCTTCACCAAGATGATCCGAATTGCATCGTACGTCCTGCACTTCATCAAGAAAAGCAGCAAAGGACTCAACTAGAAGAGGAGAAAAAAAGTGGAGAAGTCACTACCGTTTCTTTATCAAGAAGATCCTGAGATCGGACCAACCTCTCCAGAACCACGCCAAGAAGCAGAGTGGACACTGATCCGAGACCATCAGAAGCTGATCATATCAAAGGAGCTGAAGAAATGGAACAATCTCGGACTATTCACCAACTGCAAGGTATTGACAGTGTGCAAAGGAAGAATGGAAGAAGCAGATCTACCAGACTTTGCCAAATTCCCTACCTTCATCATGCCGAAGTCAACATTGGCCAAGATGATCATCCATCACCACCATTTCGGTCAAAACACCAATGGCTTCTTCAACTCCTTCAACAGAAAAAATCAAAAAGGTTGCAGAGAGTTTTGTAAATATAGACTATATTTGTTTTTACAGATATGCAGAACCCACACTTGAGAAATTTGGTTTCACTATTGTTACAAAGAAAAAATAATTTTTCATTTATCTTATTATAGAATTTTCAAAATTTTTCAATATGATGTTATCATTTTCTTTTGAGTTTTCATTCAATTTTCTTGTTATCCTGTTATTTTTGTTCTTTCAAAAAATTCAATTTTGATATTGATTCAAAAAAAGGTAACCACAAAATAAACTCTGGTTACCAACTGAGTGAAAACAACTATCAGTGTATTACAGATTAAAAATCAGAAAAAAACTGGGTAGCCATTGAAACTAAGTAGCCATTGAAAATAGGTAGCCATTGATAATCGGAGGCAAAAGTAGCCAAAGAATATCAGGTAGCCATTGAATATTGGCCGAATGCAGAAACGATATCATTGAAAAATGGGATTAAAGACCTAGCCAATACGAATTACGAGGCATACCTAGAAGTAGAAGGAAGAATATTGGTATCAATCAAGACTCTGGGAGCGAAAATAGACAGCATAGAACGAGAACTGAAAATATTCGAACAAGCAGAAATGGAGATTGGGACAGATGAGGAACTAAATAAAAAGTACGATTAGCAATTAGAAAAAATACTAGATTCCCTGGAAAAAGGACAGGAAGCGTGGAACCTGTTAAAAGCCCAACAAAAAAGGTTAGCAGGGCTGAAGCCTCAACCAGTAAACGAAGATCGACGAAAAGAAAACAAGAACGAGGAGGCATCAGGAATATCTAAGCCGAATTTGTTTCCTTATTACCCAAACCAGACGCTCGCACAAATCAAAATACCGAAGTTCAAAGGAGTAAGATGGGAATGGACCAACTTTTGGACAGTCTTTGTATTCGAATCCGAATACTACTACGTAGTGGTATCCTTCATGCTTTTCAATTTCCCCCGTTTGAATTATTCTTCTTTACTGTAGAGCTTTATCCCTTTCACCACCTTTAACCATAACTCACGCAATCGCAACCGCTTTGATATTCCCGCTCTGGGAATCGCTACCGCTTTGATATTCCCGCTCTGGGAATCGCTACCGCTTTGGTATTCCCGCTCTGGGGAAATTACTGAATCGATTGCAACATTGGCATAGTCCGTTACATGGTGCATCGAGGATCGAATTGAGGAAAACCGCGTGGCAAACTCAAGAATCAGGATCAACCACACAAAACCCAACGCTCCAACCCGTATTAAGGTATTCCACGAAACCAAATTGACAACTGAAACGAAAAAAAGAAAAAATAAAAAAAAATCTAAAAATGTCATTGAGTGGCAAACAAGGAGCTCTAACAAGAGCAGGCAACGCCCTCAAAAAGATTATCAACGAAACGAATGAGGAATTAGCCATTTGGCGAAATTCCCAAGAAGAGACAATCATCACACACAAGAAGGATATGGATAGAGAGCTCCATTTACTCACTAGAAAACCAGAAACTCTAGAATCAACCATGAATTCTTACGCAGAGGTGGTAGACTCAACAGAAGACCCAGATGGAGAAATTGCCGAGGTTGGTAACACACAACTGGAACTGGCTAATGAGATCTTGGATAACTTCCACAACACCGTGGATGATTTATCCTTCCAAATCGTAAGAATAAATGAGATAACTATGAGGCCGATCGAACAACCTGTAAATGCTGTAAATGAGCAAAATCCGCCGATTGTGCAGATCATTGATAAACAGAACCTACCAAAACTCCCAAAGTTCACAGGTCAAGTTTGGAAGTTCACGACCTTCTGGAAACTATTTGAAGAAATAGTAGCACAGAACAACTGGTCAGAACTAATCAAATTCAACAAACTCATGGAAAATCTAGAAGGAGAACCCAAGATCATAGTCCAAAAATACTTGACGTCTGAAAACAATTTCCACCTTGCTGCTGAACATTTGAGACGACGATATGGAAACAGAGAAAATATTATAGCGGAACTAACTTACCAACTTAGAAATGAGAAGGCTTCCTCATACTCAACGAAAGACCAGCGTCAACTTCTAGACAGACTTCTTTGCCTCACAACTCAACTCAAAGATCTTCATGAAAACATTGAGGGAAGAATGATCAAAGACGACATCATTGAAAAATTCGCAAACAGAATCCGTGAAGCTATATTCAAGAGAAAACAGAAATCGGCTGGAGAATGGACACTGGAGAAAGTTATGACGGATCTTAACGAAATCATCGAAAACGAAGAAGAACTAAACCGATACATGAACCGTCACAAAGACAGCAACCCACAAAATGCAAATATCCGTCAAAAAATAATCCCGCCAGAAATGACACCAACAACAAGGCTACACATTCCAGTCCATTCGAAAAGAAATCGTGGCCATGCATATTCTGTAAGAGAGAAGGTCACAGAAGCAGTGACTGCAAAACATATCCCAACTTTCCCGACAGAGTGAAGATCCTAGAAGGAGAGATGCCTCAGTCAGCAACATTCTACATCCCAATGCAACAAGCCGAATCGAGAATGCTACCACTGCAAATCCAAAGATCATCACGCTCTCTTCTGCAAACAACAGAAGAAGCAAGATTCAAATGGCAAAGACAAATTATTAAAACAAAAAGACAAACACGCAAAGACTCAAGCAGCGGCCATTGCAGATGCCCAAGGTCAGTTGGTACGTGAATCACGTTCGAGAAAGGAAGAAGAAAATGCCCAAGAAGAATGTAATTCAAACACAACTCTAGCAAAAGGTCATGAAACTTTCGTACCAACAATCGAAGCAAAAGCTTTCAATCCAAAAGAACAACGATGGATTCCTATCGCCCTCATGCTTGACACGGGATCAGACCAGTCCTATATAAAGTCAGACATAACAAAAGCATGGGGACTACCAAATCATGGCACTAAAACTATGAATACCAGAGTCTTTGGATCAAACGCTCCGGAAGTAAAAGAATATCAAAAGACGATGATCCGCCTCCAAACCGACAATCATCAAGTCCTGGAATTGGAATTATTCGCAGTCAAAGACATAGCGGGATCAATCAGGAAGAGCCAGCTAACTAACGAAGACATGAAAATGATTCTAAAGAAACGTTGGATAATCAATGGAGATGCCTTCAAAACAAAATCAGAACCCCAAATGTTGATTGGATGCGATTACCTGAACAAGATACTAGAAGGTCAACTCCACAGCCTCCCATCGGGGATCTCCCTAATAAAAACCAAAATGGGATTCACAACAATGGGAAAGCAAGAATCAACACAACTTCCTGAGCCGACAACAGTCAATCCAATTTGCATGATAAGCCAAAACATCGACTATGAGAGATACACGGAAGACCACCAGAAAATGGATATGTGCATGAAATCACCAGAGGAATTCACAGGTCCACTCACCGAAGAACAAACTGAGATGGATGAAAAGACCATTGCTTTCTTTAAAGAAACAATAGAGAGAAGAGACAATGCGTATTACGTACGCCTTCCGATGATCGAGAATTATCCAATAATTCCGGATAATTTCAACATAGCGATCAGCCGTCTATAAAAAGTCCAGAAACAGTACTCAACGGAAATACTCCAAAAGATGAACGAAGTGTTCATGGATCAAGAGGAACGCCGATACATCGAAAGAGTTCCACTTGTTCGTGGAGACACAACGGGAAGAGTTCACTATAACCCTTGCCAACCAGTCATCACCCCTCACAAAATTACCACCAAATGCAGAGTAGTAGTTGATGGATCAAGTCACACAAAAAATCAACCATCACTCAAAGACATCATCAAGAAGGGACCGGTCATCCTCCCAGACATAGTGGATATGCTGTTGAGATTCCGAGGAGGGAAAACTGTCATCATCTCCGATGTGGAAAAAGCCTTCCTACAAGTCTTCTTACATGAAGACGACAGAGACTACACAAGAGTACTATGACTTAAAGACTACAATAAGGCTGCAACGATTGACAACGTGATCGTATACAGACTCACCAGAGTATTATTTGGATTGAATGTATCGCCATTCCTCTTAGCAGCCACTATTCTTCACCATCTGGATTCACAACAAGACAAGCAGATAACCAAAGAGATTGGAAACAACCTCTACGTCGACAACTTAATACAAACCACAGATGAAGAATCAGCTCAAGCTACCATTGGAATTTACCATCGAACCAAGCAGATCTTCTCAGAAATGGGGATGAACATGCGTGAGTTCAGATCAAACAACACACAATTCAATGAGTTGATAGAAGAAAAAGATAAGTCTTCCGAAGAGATTGTGAAAATTCTTGGAACTCCCTGGTCATCCATTGAAGACAAGATTATAATTAAAGTCGAATGCGAAGACATCCTAAAAAACTCCAGAAGAACGATTTCCAGTGCGATAGCCAGCGTTTTTGACCCAATGGGATTCTTAGCACCAATCATCCTTCAAGCTAAACTATTCCAAAGAGACAATCTCTGGAATAATGGATACAATTGGGATACGGAAATATCAGATCAACACAACGCATCATGGCAAAAAATCGTCAAAGAAATTATTGGATTCTCCAAGGAAATGCCCAGGCATGTAATCCAGAAAAAAACAAAAACACACTTGTCATGTTCACAGACGCAAGCAAAGAAGCAATTGCTTGTGCCATATACGTCGTGAACAACCTGGGAACCAACATACTTTTCGCCAATTCAAAAATCAAGCCCTTAAAAGAAACATGGACCATACCCAAATTGGAGACACAGGCTCTCCAAATGGGAACAGAGAAGACGCTCACGGTAATCAAAGCTCTTCAGGATGGAGATATCACCATCGAAGAAGCATTCATCTTCACAGACAGCTCGATTGCACTCGATTGGATTAAAGCCGAACCAGCAAAAGAGAAGAGTGGAATCTTCATTTTCAACCGAGTCAAAACCATCAGAGAGATAGTCAGTGAAATAGAAGAGCGAGGAGTACCAGTAAGGTTCGGGCATGTGAGAACCGACGAGAACCCAGCAGACTTAGGCACTCGAGGCTGTGACGCTGATAAAATTGCAACGGTGAACGTACTCAATAAACGATTAATGGAAGCAAAATCGACGGATTTTAAAAAGAAAACAGCTCAGAGAAAGCTCTGGGATTCGACAAAAACGACCCTGGACCACCTGAAAGGCTTGGAACAGGAATTAAAAAGTTCAATTACAAAATTCAATAAAGCGTCTACCGAGAAAAATTGAAATTAGAGGACGAGAGCCAATGGACGATGAAGAAAATTACGGTCGATATAGAAGAAACAATTAGACGATGCGAGTACCTAAAAATGCAATTGGGGAAAGATAAAAAATCAACCAACTCCAAAGAAACCGAAAAGAAAAAGTCCAAGAACGAGAAGACATTGGAACAGTCCGAGTAATCGAAATGCAGGAAAGAAGACTGCATATTGTGCGGAGGATCACATTTTTCCGACACGTGCAAAAAAATCAGTGACGCTAAGGAAAGAATAAAAATCCTAGAAGAGAAGAAAGCATGAAAAGGAGGCTACAAGATAGATCCAAAACACGAAAAGAACGAATGCACATCGAAATTTCTGCGCAGAAACGAGTGTAAAGACAAACACCATATGTCCGAAGAAGAAGAAAAGTTCAGCCAAGTCAGAAGACGGGAACGAGGACAAACTGACGGTGACTAAGAAAAAAGCGCACGCAAACATTGCTAAGATGCAAGAGAGCGAGAGCGAAGAATACAAAAATAAGTCACATCAAGAAGAAAGGGAGCAGACAGAAGGACAAGAGATTGCGGCATCGACGCAAGAGTCCTTCCTAGCGACTTTGAAGACCGAAGCTTTCAACAGGAAAACAGAGAAGTGGGATTTTGTAACAATCTTGCTATACTGTGGAGCTAGCTCAACGAAACTACTCGGAAAAAAAATAAGCTAAGCAATCTCAGACCTAAAAGGAACGAAAAAGGAGTGATAGTCTGCCGAGGAAGAATAAAACGAGCAGGTATCATGGGCGAAGCGAATGGACCTATTCTACTGACACTTAACTCAAGACTAAGCACATTGACAGTTTTCGAAGCACTCGGGAAATATCATAATTCTTTGGATCACACCATGGCGGAAGTGAGGAAGACAACTTGGATTCTAAAACTCCGATCGTTAACCAAAGCGATCCTCAAGAAATGTGTAGCATGTCAAAGAATGACCAAACAGCCTTTCCAGTACCCAAACACCGGTTAGTTACCTTCATACAGAGTTAAGGAGAGCAGATCATTTGAAAACATTGGATTAGACTATTTTGGACCAATCGCTTATATGTCGGAAGACAATCAGAAGAAAGAAGCTCACGGAGCAATGTTCACCTGCATGGCAACGAGATTAATCCATGTAGAAGTCGTACCGAATGAAACAACAACTTCATTCATTCAAGCGTTTTGGAAATTTGTATCGATGAGAGGCATACGAAGAACAGTTATCAGTGATAACTCTCCAACATTCCTTTTCGGAGAAGAACTAATAACGGAATCGAGTAAAGGACGAGATCTCTCTCTCTCTCTCTCTCTTGAAACCCGAGAGTTCCTGCAAATAATGGAGATTTATAGCCCCTTACTAGTTGTTTTATGACTTTCTAGTGTATCATACGCGAAACTGTTTACGTCCGAGGTCACTCCGGTGTTAGTAACTAGTCACCATCAGGAATTCTGGAAACAGTAAATTCGAAGAAGGACTATTCTATTCTATTGCTACCCTCCGTGCTTGTCGTGCAGGTCTCAGAAAAAAGCTATCTCTTCTCATTCTATCGATTTTTTTGCGACCAAATGTCTCCCACTCCCTGACCCCCCCCCCACATATCTCCTCCTTTTTGCAGCGTTGTTCCCAGGTGGACAGGTGGAATATTGCAAGCAGTTTAAAATCATTTTTTGATAGATTTGTGAAGGATAGTAATGATGTGGAATGATTATGAATATACTCGTTGTCATCGTTATACCCTGCTGACATGGTGTAATCGAGAGCAACTGAGAAAAACGTCAATTACAGTTGTTTTCCAATATTTTCGGTAATTCAATGAAATCAGAAGATTTCAGTTGTTCACTGTTCACCCAAAGTTTCCAGACTCTGAAATAATTTTCAGCATTAACTTCGAAAATCAACTTTTTTATTTCGCAATAATAACCCCTATGCTTTTATAATATTTGCAGCAGGTCGGGCTTCAACAAACAGAAAATTAAATATATTAAAAATTAAATAACTAAAATGCTCACCTTTCCATCAGAAAAATGGCTGAGGATCTCGAAATGCCTCGCTTCTCTATGACAATGATACACCACAGCACACTGAAAATTGTTAAAATAAGCGTGAGCGTGGCTCATCCTCATTCCAAGAGGTAACCCCCCCCGTTAAATATCTTTTGAAAAACTTCAATTCTTTATTCAATTCAGTATTCACAGATCTTCAAGGATAGCTTACAATGCTGAAATTGAGTGGTCTCAATATTTGGTATTTAATGTAAGTGGAAAAGCGTCAAAGGCGCACCAGTTTCTTCAAAAACTCAATTTCCTCCATCTAGAGGCCTTGATCTTGCCGTCATTTGTGTATTATTCTGGATTTTTATGATTACCACTGCAATCGTGTGGCACTGTCTGAGTTCGAGAAAAAAGCCGATTCGCTTTAATGGAAACGAAAAAATATATTGATTGGGAACATAAATTTTGATTTTAAAGATTGCTTTTCTTTCATCATCTTTCTATTTAAACAGTTATTTAATAGTATTTATTGACAGAATAATCAAGTTTTATTAATTCTTCAAAATAAGAACTACGTTTGCTCTTAGGATTTTTCTCATGATCCCGGTTTCAACACCTTCTGAAAATTCGGTTCTGCATTCTGCTTGCTTCTCATCGCAGAAGAACGTGGCGGCTGCACGGTGGATGTTGTCCAGTAGGGTTTTAAGCATCTGAAATGGGCAATCATAAATTTGAAAGCAAAACAAATTAATATAATTTATTTTTGGGACATTATGAGAAATTAATAAAAGACATTCTTACACTATGTATGTCGTGCTAGGAGAAATGTTTCACAGCTGCTGCAGTGTGTGTGACTGTTACTTGCATTTTCAGCTGAAATCGTTTGAAGTTACAGACTTTTAAGTCTCACCAGACGTTTTTATTTTCGGAACTTTCTGAACATAAATGACAATAACAGTTTAAATGATTGATATCATAACCCAAAACACGAACTTCTACACCATGCTCATTGAACCGTTTTCGCTGCCTTTGCCAGGTACTCATCGCACTTTGTCTACGAATATTGGAAGCAGTTTAAAATCATTTTTTGATAGATTTGTGAAGGATGTGGAATGATTATGAATATACCCGTTGTCATCGTTATACCCTGCTGACATTGACTCCAAGTGCCATTTAAAGCAAATATCCTGAATTTGGAAGCAAAATAATTGAAAGATATACATTTGAAACAAGCCAGCATTTTTCATTGAACATCATCGAGAGTAAGTGAGAAAATCGTCACATACAGCTGTTTTCCAATAATTTTAGTGCATTTGAGATTCATTGAAATCAGAAGTCCATCCAATTTTTCAATAATTCTCAATTGTTGTCTTCTCAAATTGCAAAAAAGGCAATTTCTTTTTTATAATTTAAGAATAAATTCATTCCGAAGGCTCCGAATTATGAACCCATCATTTTATTCAAAAAAACATTTGAATTAAAGAAAGAGAGAAAGAGATAGAGGAATAATTAAAATTAAAGAAATAGAACATTAGATACAATAAAAATGAAAACATTTCAGATTCCATTATTGCCAGTAATTTGGAATTTGAAACCGCCATTGGGTTATAAATTAAAGTAATTAAAGAAAATAAAAGAATCATACATTTGTATTTGTTTTAGAAAAATAGAATCCATGATCGTGGTTGAGATACAACGGAAGTGTTTCTGAATGAACCAAAGTGACTGTTATTGTCATTGCAGCGCACTTGATGGTTACACAATCGACTCGATGGCAGACAAAGAGATAAATCTGCTTGGAGCAGTCATGAAAGTGGTGTTTGTAGATTCGTCAGGTTTTAATGAATTCCCAAATGAAAATTCATCGATGCGAAATAAATTGGTGCGGTGATGAAGGAAACAAGTTCCCTATATAATCATTTTTTGAGTTTTGTCGACGGTAACAAAGAACAATGCAGCTGGCAGTGATCAGGAGAAGAGCGCAGAATCCAATTGAAATACTTCTGAAAGTAAACAATGAATTCGACAAAAAAAAAGAGAAATTGCGATTAAATAGTGTAAAATAACTTACATATAACTGATTTCGAAGTCAAAATTTGATGGCTGAAATGGGATTTCGATGGAAGTGGATGTTGGAATAAGTGTGGAGCTTCTGGAACGACGATCGCAGAAAGGACCATAGAATCCATTTTGACAAATGAAAAGCGATCTCACTGATAATATGATCCTATCGTTATCAATCACTCTAGAATCCCATAATCCATTATTTTTTAAATGGAATAATTGAGCAGTTCCAGCAGATATAGATGCTCCAGAGAAGTGATGAAGCAGTTGGAAATTGATTGAAATTTTATCATGAACGCCTTCAGAATATATGTCGAGCAGTCTTGTTTCATAAGCCGCCAGACGTACAGTTTCGGAGAATTCGGATGATCTTTGGAGGTGGAGAAGGCAGTCTCTGTCCGAAGTCAATTCGAAGCGAAGAATGCCGGAAGAATGGCATTCTGAAATGAAGGCGGCAGTCAGAATAAAAGAGAAAAGGAATGCGTTCATCACTGAAGACGTAAAGATGAACAACTGACGTCTTCAATCTGATCGTGTAGTGCACAATCACAGGTTCCGCCTATTTCTAGCATTTTCCCGCCACATTTATGGGGTTTTTAGTCATGATGTCAACCGACATCTAAACCTAAAAAATTACACATTGAGAGCATCTTGTCATCATTTTGTCGGAGCTGTTGAAATCTTAAATCTGCGACGATATACTCAACAGTATACTTGGTGCATCTTAATTTCTTCAAATAAAGTATACAGTAAGATTTTTGGGACACTCCAACACGAATTTAGCAATGAAATACCTGTGAATAAGATCACTATGCAAATGGCTTTTTAGGCCTTTTTCGCCGGCAATCGACTATTATAAAACAAAAAAAAATACGTCAATTTCCTTTCAAAATGACTTTCAATTCAGATGAGACCTTTGAACCAGAGAATTGATTTCTGGAGGTTTTCAGCATCCAGACCTCTGGTTGCCAAATCTGATGGAATTCTTAGCGTGTCCAAAACGACGTCGATGTTCTATTCTTTTAGATTTTTCATTATCTTGTGGATTGTTGAGAAGGAGATGCGGTTCTGTCGATACAGTTGTTCCAAAGTGAAACTTATTCCTATGCACTTATCAACTTTTATCGACATTGAATACTCCGTGATTTTTTCGCATCTCTCGATATAGCGATATAGCGACAATGCAAGAGCTTTCCTACTAGGTCAATCAATGATCATCGAATACATAAACAACTACGATCCAGTAATGGACTTTATCAGTCTTATGGCGAGACTGTTATGAAAAGTAAAATTTCAAAGTTGATTATCAGAATAATTTGTACTCGATTACGAGCACTTCAAGTCATTTTCCATCTAAGCCCCGCCCCTTCTTCCTCATCCTATGATAACGAGTTGTTTACGACTCGATATCATATTTGAACTTGTTGTTCATTTTTCTTCCACTCTACTTTCAGGTGGATTTTCTCTTTTTATCTTTGTCTTTAACGTTGACTTTGACTTTGACTTCACCTTTACCTTCACCTTTACCTTTACCTTTACCTTTATCTTAATCTTTCTCTTAATCTTAATCTTAATCTTAATCTTACAGGGTGCGCCAAAAGTATGGTAACACATGTTTCGCGTAAGCTGGCGGGCGCGGGCGCACTTTTCGTGCACTGAATTTATTTTCATTCTATTCAGCATGTCTTTATTACTATATTTCCATATTTTCAAGTCTCTATGTTTTTTTTTCACAGGTATGGTGGCTGTTTCTGTCCATCGAGGTACAATCGTCGAGATGGCCAAGACCCCGCACTTCGATCACTCCGGAAAAAATTAAGGTCGTCAGAGAACGAATTCGTCGAAATTCCCACCGAAGCATGCGAAAGTTGAGCACAGAGCTCAGAATCAGTCATTCTTCGATCGGAAGAATTGTAAAAAGAGAGATCGGGATGACCCCATATCGTGTTCAAAATGCTGCGATTCTATCGGAAAGGAACAAGATGGCCCGGATGAAGAAATGCAAAGCTCTCCTTGCTGGCACGCGCCAAATGAAAATTTGAGTATTCTGCTCACTGTCGAAAAATTTTTCACTATCGAAGCCGAATTCAACTCTTAGAATCATAGAGTAGAGCACGCTCTACACGGTAGAGCCATCAACAGAGCTTCCCGTCCACAGCAAGTAATGGTTTTTGGAGCCATTACTTCTGCCGCTCATTTTTGTGGAACCTGAAGTGAAAATCAACAAAAAATATTATTGGAGGAAATTTTGAAGAAGCATGTGCTTTCATGGACAAAATCCCATTTTGGAAACCAGTTTTGGACATTTCAACAGGATTCGGCCCCGGCTCACAAAGCAAAGATCATCCAGGCCTGGTGTTCAGCCAATTTTCCGCGTTTCATAGCTAGTTCTAAATGGCCAGCCTCATCCCCAGATCTCAATCCGTTCGACTATTCGGTATGGGGAATTTTTCAATCGAGAGTCTAAGCACGTCATCATCGCAATTTGGAGTCGTTGAAGTGACGTTTGGAAGTGGAATGGGCCAAACTATCACCAGAATACTTCCGTGTCACGGTAGAGGCATTCCCGAAGAGACTCATGGATTTTGTGAGGAACAAAAGCAACCGCATCTAGCAACTTTGATAATATCATTATTAGAAAGTATTCAATAAACTATTGTTAAATTTTCATGTTGATACGGGTCGTTTGGCGAAAGTTACATCACTTTGAATGTGTTACCATACTTTTGGCGCACCCTGTAATTTTAATCTTAATCTTATTCTTATTTTTATTCTTATATTTTCTATAAATGGTTTAATTACCCAAGTTTGAGGTAAATCAATACGACCGAATTAATTTGGGAGAATTTAATATATGGTGATTCGACCATCATAGAAACGAACCCGAAGGACAAAAAGACCCGCGTGGCACATAAAGAAAAATTGATCGAAATCAATTCGAAAAAAAAAACGATGGCTCTCAGCGCGAAACAAGGAGCGATGACCAGAGCGAACAACGCTCTCCGGAAAACCATCGATGAAACAATCCAGAAGATCCCCTTCTGGAAAGAACTACCTGATGATACAATTATCATACACAAACAGGACATGGAGGAATTGGAATTCCTGCTAAAATCCAAAGCAGAAACGCTGCAAAACACATGGACAAAGTATGCCGACGCCGTGGACAGTATCCAGAAAGGTGAGACAGAAGCCATAGCAGCCGCTGAAAAGCTTTTGGACAATGCTAATGACACAATGGACAATTATCATACAGTCAAAGACCAGCTGGCTTTTCAACTGCAAAGACTGAAGGTAAAGAACAGTCCTGTACCACCATACCCATTGCTCCAAACGGACAACGGACAAAATCAACCGATCGTACAGATTGTTGATAAACAAAATCTCCCCAAGCTCCCCAAGTTCAAGGGTAACGCTTGGGAATTTTCCCACTTCTGGGCACTATTCGAGGAGCTGGTAGATCAAAATCATTGGACAGAACTGGTCAAGTTCAACAAACTGATGGAGAATCTGGAAGGAGATGCTAAGCTGATCGTGTCAAAGTACATCAGCTCGGAAAACAAGTACCAACTTGCGGTGGACCATCTTCAACGACGATACAACAATAAAGAAGCAATCGTCGCAGAGCTGACCTCTCAGCTTAAGAAGGAGAAGGCGCCATCGTTCGCCACGAAAGACCAGAGGCATCTTTTGGATAGAATACTGTGCCTGACAAATCAGTTGAAGGATCTAAAGGAAAATATTGAAAGCAGAATGCTCAAGGACGAAATCATCGGAAAATTTGCCAACCGCATCCGAGAAGCTGTCTTCAAGATGAAGAAAAAATTGAATGCGGACTGGACAATTGACTGTGTAATGCAGGACTTGGAAGATGTCATTGAGAGCGAAGAGGAACTGAATCGATAAATGGGACGAGACGATGTCCAGAAAGACAATAGGAAACATTCGGCAAAGGCCAGCTCCCCCTCTCAATCGACGCAAGCATTGAAATCGGGCAAAAAACAACTCCCTTGTGTGTTCTGCAAGAATGACGGACATCGGAGTTACGAATGCAGGACAGTAGTCAACCAGAAAGATCGTCAGAAAATTTTGGAAGCTGAAAAACGATGCCGCAGATGCCATAGCTCAAATCATACATTAGACAATTGCAAGAAAACAACCACTTGTTTCAATTGTAAGTCAAAAGACCATCATGCATACTTCTGCAACAAGCAGAAGACCAGTGAGTATGCCAAGGACAAATCGGCTTTACAACCGAAAGATCAAGCCATACAGGCAGTGGCTATCTCAAGAGGACACAAGTGCCAAGAAGGCGATAAGACTTGCCAACAACATGCACATGGCAACACACAGTGGATGCATGATAGAAAAGAGACAAGGCATCAGGAATGCAAAACAAACATTGCTCTAAAAGATCACCAAACCTTCATTCCAACGATTGAAGCAAGAGCGTACAATCCGAGGGAGCGTTGCTGGACTCCTATTTTACTCATGCTTGACACTGGTTCAAACCAGTCCTATATAAAGTCAGACATAACAAAAACATGGGGACTACCAAATCATGGCACCCAAACTATGCATACCAGAGTCTTTGGATCACACGATCCGGAAGAAAAGGAATACCAAAAAACGATGATTAGCCTTCAAACTGACAATCAGCAAGTCCTGGTATTGGAACTATTCTCAGTGAAAGACATAGCGGGATCAATCAGGAAGAATCAGCTAACCAACGAAGACATGCAAATGATTCTAAAGAAACGGTGGATAATCAATGGAGATGCCGTCAAAACAAAATCAGAACCCCAAATACTGATCGGATGCGATTACCTGAGCAAGATATTAGAAGGTCAACTTTACAACCTCCCATCTGGGATCTCCCTAATAAAAACCAAAATGGGACTCACTACAATGGGAAAGCAAGGATCAACACAATTTCCTGAGCCGACAACAGTCAATCCAATTTGCATGATAAGCCAAAACATCGACTATGAAAGAAACATGGAAGACCACCAGAAAATGGATATGTGCATGAAATCACCAGAGGAATTCACAGGTCCACTAACTGAAGAACAATCAGAATTGGATAAAAAGACCATTGCTTTCTTTGAAGAAACGGTAGAGAGAAGAGACAATGCGTATTACGTACGCCTTCCGATGATCGAGAATTATCCAATAATTCCGGATAATTTCAACATAGCGATCAGCCGCCTACAGAAAGTCCAGAAACAGTACTCAACGGAAATACTCCAAAAGATGAACGAAGTGTTCATGGAGCAAGAAGAACGCCAATACATCGAAAGAGTTCCACTTGTTCGTGGAGACACAACGGGAAGAGTTCACTACAACCCTTGCCAACCAGTCATCACCCCTCACAAAACTACCACCAAATGCAGAGTAGTAGTTGATGGATCAAGTCACACAAAAAATCAACCATCACTCAACGACATCATCAAGAAGAGACCGGTCATCCTCCCAGAAATCGTGGACATGCTCATCAGATTCCGCGCAGGACGCACGGTTATCATTTCCGATGTTGAAAAAGCCTTCTTGCAAGTATTTTTGCACAAAGATGATCGAGACTTCACAAGAGTGCTGTGGTTGAAGGACTTCAGAAAAACTGCAACGATGGACAACGTCATCGTGTACCGCTTCACACGAGTTCTATTCGGACTCAACGTGTCACCATTTCTGTTAGCCGCAACCATTCTTCATCACTTGAAACAATTGGACGACATCCATCTGTCCAAAGACATCGCGAACAATCTCTACGTGGACAACCTCGTCCAGACCACGGATCTTGAAGACCACGAAACCGTGCAGATCTACAACCGCACCAAGACGATTTTCTCTAAGATGGGAATGAACATGAGAGAATTTAGATCCAACTCAGAAGTGTTCAACACTACCATCGACGAAAAGGACATCTCAGCTGAAAAACAGATGAAAGCTCTTGGAATCCCATGGTCATCAATCGAGGACACCATCACGATGAAAGCAGATACGGAAGAAGTACTTCAAAACTCAAGAAGAACAATTTCGAAAGCCATCGCGAGCATCTTCGATCCAATGGGATTCCTGGCACCGCTGATTCTCCAAATGAAGATTTTCCAAAGAGACAATTTATGGAACAACACCTATGGATAGGACACTCCGATCTCCGACGAACACAACGAAACTTGGTCCAAAATTACCAACGACGTCAAGGGATTAGAAGTGACAATGCCGAGGAACGTTGTGAGGAAGACGGCGATCAACAAACTCGTGATCTACACAGACGCGAGCAAGGACGCCACAGCCTGCTGTGGGTACGCGATCAACGAGCTGGGCTCACATCTGCTCTTCGGAAAGTCAAAGATCAAGCCTCTCAAAGAAGCGTGGACTATTCCGAAACTGGAGACACAAGCCCTCAAAATGGGAACGGAGATGGCACTCAAAGCAGTCAAAGCCCTCCGAGAATGATCCATCGAAGTGACCTCAGTCACAATCCTCACCGACAGTGCAATTGCTCTAGATTGGCTCCGCTCGAATCCTGGAAAAGAAAAAAGTGGAGTGTTCATCACGAACAGGATCAGATCCATCATCGAAGCAGTCAGCCAGATCGAGGAATACGGCATCAACGTTCGATTTGGACACGTCAGAACTGACCAGAATCCAGCAGATCTTGGGACACGTGGATGTACCAAGCTCGAATTCAAGGACACCATGTGGTGGAATGGACCGACATTCCTCAACGAACAAGAAGACAAGCGGATAACAGTGAGCAAGATATTCTCTCTCACGGAGGACACATTGATTCAATGTTCAGCAATAACCGGTATCGCACCACATCAGCCAATCTTCGACCTGACCGTGACCAAGATGATTCGAATTGCATCGTACGTTCTGCACTTCATCAAGAAAAGCAGCAAAGGACTGAACGAGAAGAGGAGAAAAGAAATGGAGAAGTCACTACCGCTCTATTGGACTATTAATTTCGAAAAAATGTTTCAAATAATTTTCGATGATTTTCAGACTCTTTTATAGCGTTTAATTCAAAAATTCATCTATTAGATTTTAGGAAAAAATCTGAAATACGTTCTGTAGAACGTTCAAGAGGAAGAATTCAGAAGAATGCCGAGTTACAGAAACATTTTCTCCGATGTAAGTCGTTTTCATGACGCTAACGTAAATAGCCGACACTATTTGGGAGAATGCGAACGCGCCCTACTGAACTTGCAAAAAAAAAAGCGGGGATTTAAATTATTCAAATTATCCAACCGTTTTTCTTTGTTTTTCAATGAGTTTTTTTCTAGAAAACATATTTTAAAAAAAAAGGCGCTATGGTAGTTGGTGGGAGTTAATGGTTTTTGGTCATTTTTGGAGCTTTATTCTTGATTTAGATATAAGTTATGATTAACTAATAAGCGATAAAAAATCCTTTGAAAGTTCAAAAAAATTGCAAAAATTGCTCATTGTTGAAGCGCGCCACGCGTAAAAAAACAACTTACAAATATTTTAACAATAGCAGCAAACATTTTCAAAAAAAAATTAAGAAAAAAACTCCAAAAATGATTAAAAACCATTGACCCCCCTCAACTACCATAGCGCCTAAATATACAGGGTGGCTGAAAACGTGCGCGAAAAAAAAACGCTTCAATTAATTTTTTTTTCATATTATCTCCAAACAAATTTATTCCTATACAAAACAAGCTAAAACATTAACGATTTACAAAAGATTTTCGAAGTGGCCACCATCTGCTTTGATACAGGCATCAATTCTCTTCTTCACAGAATCGACGGTGCGCCGCAGGTAGTTGACGTCCAAATTGTCCCAGATTTTTGGTCAATTCGGTACGCAGATCTTTCAAATTGTGCACTTTGCGGTCCCTCAATTGTCCCTCCATATGACCCCACACAGAAAAGTCAAGTGGATTAAGGTCCGGACTGTTGGCAGGGTAAAGATCCTTAGTCAAAAAATTGCCAATTTTTGACTCGATGAATTGGATAGTCGTTTATGCGCCATGCGCAGGCGCCCAGTCCTGTTGTAGGATCATATTGGGGTGTGATTGCTTCCAGGGAAGCACTGCTTTTGTGAGAATCTCATCTTGGTACACTTTGGCGTTGATTTTCACGTTTTTATCGATGAAAATGAGCGGAGTTTTGCCGGTAGCGCTAATTCCTCCCCAGACCATCAAACTTTTTGGAAAAAGGGACCTCGTAGCAATTTTTCGCTTTCTGGTGTTTTTTTGAGACGGGCTGATGATTTGCCGATGATTTTGGGAGTTTTTGGCAACTTCCACAGTGAAAACTTTCTCATCTGTCCAAAGGGTCTCCGCCAAACGGCGCACAGTCAAAAAAGCGCGCAACTTCTTGCATTTCTCCTTTCTATTAAGCTTGGCTTGATCAGTGAGCACTTGGCCGTTCAGCAATCGGTAACTGAACATCTTGAGTTCGTTTTTCACTATTGACTGAACCGATTGTCTGGATATTTTGAGATCAGACGCCATCTTGTTCAAGCTGAGGCCATCTTTTCGATCAATGCGTTTTTTGATGATTCCTCGCATCTGCCGGGTGTTCACAGTGCGCTTTCTTCCTCTTCCAGGCTTTGTCTTAACGTGTCCGACTTCCTTGAATTGTTTCACGATCTTTTGAACGGTTCTCAGGGGGACTCGGAGCCGAGTTGCAATTGCCGAGTTCTTCATCCCCGACGCCGACAGCCGAGAAATGGCTTCCCGATGCTCGCAAGTTTTTGTCATCACCTAAAAAACACAATTTCGGATAAAAACAATAAAAAGCAATCAGAAACAAATAAATACACGCGAAAAAAAATTTATACAATCTATTTAATTACTAATAAAATGCACGCGCACGTAATTTTCAGCCACTGTAAATTTATTTCAAAAATAACAACAAAACCAGAAAAAAAATTAAAAGTAGTCAAAATTAATCGGAATTTTCATTTGAATCAATTTCAATTTCGTAATTGTCTGGATAAAGTGTAAAATAAGAATTCGGGGAACATTTGCATTGCTTGTTACTTAAAATACGCGAAAAATGGGCTGCTTGTTAAAAAATATTGCCTCTATCCCTTAGCTCACGTTGGTCTTTGTTTGGTTTTTGTTTTAGTTATCTCAAACTTGGGTAATTAAACATTTATATAAATACAATAAAAGAAGTAAGAAATCTATATATATATAAGAGTTGATAGATAAACAAAAAACCAGGAGCCACATCTCCGATCTGTATGTGCCGACTCCTACACACAGGAAAATGGACGGTCACAGGAGGGGCGGAGCCCGCTACATGGACGATAATTGATATTACAAAATGCTGGATATGATGATAAAACAAGAGGGAATTTTGTGTGGGTGATAAATAAAATATATTAAAAGACTGTAAAGTGTAAAAAGGAATGTTAGACTTTACTCTCGGTGCTCAAGTGAGCACATTCCGGGGGGTCGTGAGTCTACTGATGTCCTCTTCTTGGTGGCGAACGATCTCTTTGATCTCGATGTCTCCTATGTGGCGAACGATCTCTTTGATCTCGATGTCTTCGGTGTGGTGAACGATCTCTTTGACGTTGGAAAAATCGGTTCGTTTTTTCGATCCGTTTTTGACTTTGAGGTGGTCCTTCCATGATCTTGTTCTTGGGTAGTCCACAAATCGAGGTATGATGATCCGTTTCCGAACAGTAATAACATCTCTTGATAAGGCTTTCATGGTCGATTTCCGATCCATGTTCTTCAAGACACCGTGTGCATCTATTCGTAGTCATGAGGTGCAACTTTCGAAGAATCGGGTCCCGGATACTTGGGCAGTTGTCAGAGTAATGTTTCTTGGAACAGTACACGCAATCGAACTTCAGTTTCGGGATTGGCTTGGTGTAGATGTTGCGAGGTAGTGTGACTACCTTTGCTGAGACTTTGTGATTCTCTGGGATCATCACGGAAGATTTCACAGCTGGTTGTGCTGTATGGTGATCATCATCTTCGTCTTCTTCGTCTTCTTCGTCTTCTTCACACTCCTCCTCCTCTTCACCTCCTTCATCTGCTCCACTTACCACGATTCGTCCGGAATTGCTTAGACTGTGAGTTTCCGGTATGAATACAACGTTGGTTTCTTCGGTGACCAACTCCTCATGATCGACTTCCATATCGTTCTCCATTAGAACTTGGATGTCTTCAATTGAATGATCTCTTGGAGAGGCTGGGGGGGCTCCACTAGCAACAAGTTCCGCTAGTATGTTGTCTAGCTTTTCGTTGACATTGTTCAGGGTTTCTTGGAGTCTGTCAATCTTCGACTCTATTCTCTCCAGTTGTCCTGGATTTCCGTTAGCCTTCTTGACTTCCTTCTTTACTTCTTCCAGTTTCTTGTTGATTCTCGGGATGAGATTCTTCACCATGTTGGCTGAGATTTGAAATTGATTAGTTGGATTAGATGTATGAAAAAAACAAGAGCGTTTAGAGCGGAACGACATTTGAGAATCAGGATGCAATGATGATATTGCTTGTTGAGTGAGATGTGTTTTCCAACTTAGTTTTATATACAGTGCGTTTCAATATTATACGTCCACTCTTGTTTTTGGCCGTAACTTGAGAACCGGTTGAGATATCAATCTAATTTCATTAAAATTGAATTCAGAGCAACAAATTACATCTAGAAAACCATTTTTGAGAAAAAAATATTGAAAACTACTCGAGATACAGAGAAAATTCTGAAAATGTGACATTTGCAACCGTTTCAAAATTATACGTCCACTTCAAAGGTATGTCGATCTTGACCTTTGGCGGAGCCGGAAAAGCTTGAATTTAGTTTTTTGTTTTTTGCTGCCAATGTGAGAAACTTTTTTCATTATGATTTTCCTTGTTTTTCTCCACTTTTCAACATGTCTCGTGGCCATTTGCTCACTGATGCTGAAAAAGCCTTCATCGACGCGTTCAAAACCTCTGGTTGGACCAACAGGGCTATCGCGAAACATCTAAATCGTTCCCACGATTGCATTAATCGTTTTGTATCGAACCGGACCCGCAACAATCAACCCAACAAGGCTGGACGTCCTCCAAAACTCAATTCAAGAGCCAAACGATCAATCGTTCGTGTGGCTTCAAACACCATGAAGTCTTGTAATGATATCAAAAAAGAGCTGAATCTTGGAGTGAGCAAGTGTACAATCTGGAGGGCTCTTAAGGATGATCCAAACATCAAAAGAGCAGTCATGCGCCCTGCTCCGAAGCTCACTGACAATCACAAAACTCGCCGTCTCGACTTCGCTCGAAAAAACATGGGAACCAACTGGGATAAGGTATTAAATTTAAAATTATCTATCCAAATTATCTTATCTTTTACAGGTAATTTTTTCGGACGAGAAAAAATTCAATCTTGATGGACCCGACGGATTCAAATCGTACTGGCACGACTTGCGGAAGGATCCAGCCGTTTTTGCCAAAAGGAATTTCGGGGGAGGCAGTTTGATGGTATGGGGAGCATTTGCTTCGGCTGGATACTTGGAGCTCGCTTTCACCACTTGTCGAATGAACTCCACAGACTACCAAGACGTTCTCCAGAACCACCTTATCCCGTTTCGTCGTCGATTCAGTCGCCGCCAGTTCATTTTTTCAGCAAGATAATGCTGCAATCCATGTCAGCCGCTCCACTTTGGACTGGTTCCAATCGAAAAACATCGATGTCTTGCCATGGCCAGCTTGCTCTCCAGATCTGAATCCGATGGAAAATGTTTGGGGCGAGCTGGTTCGTCGTCTTTACCGCCATGGAAAGAAGTATGCTAGTATTGGAGAGCTTCGGGATGCGCTGATTGCTGAGTGGAGTCTGCTGGAGCAGGAGTTCAAGACTAAGAGCACCCAATACATCCAAAACATTATCAAATCGATGCCAAATCGTCTCTTCGATGTCATTGCTGCTAAAGGTTCATCCACAAAGTATTGAAATATTTTTTATTCTCTATTTTAGCATTGATTCTGAGAGTGGACGTATAATTTTGAAACGGTTGCAAATGTCACATTTTCAGATTTTTCTCTGTATCTCGAGTAGTTTTCAATATTTTTTCTCAACAATAGTTTTCTAGATGTAATTTGTTGCTCTGAATTCAATTTTAATGAAATTAGATTGATATCTCAACCGGTTCTCAAGTTACGGCCAAAAACAAGAGTGGACGTATAATATTGAAACGCACTGTAGTTAGGGCATTGAGAGGCAACTGAGGAAATTTGGAAAGGAACGTATGAATGAAATTGAGTTAATGAGTTGATGGTTTTGAATGATGGACTCAAATTTTGAAGATGAGTGTGATGTGAATTGGTGGATAAAGGATGTTGATATCCAACAGCCACTGTGTTTGTGGCTATGATAAAAATCACCATATTGTGTAGATGAGCATGTCTTCTTTCTCTCCTGACAGCTTCTGCCACTTTGAATGGCCACTGTATCAGCCATATGATGAGTTTGACACATATCCAAATCACTCCGGTGATTATTTGACAAATCTTTTGTAAGATTGTGAATCCGGCACTTGAAATAGCTGAATATGTGAGTAAGAAAACAATTCCCACTCCGATAACAACTAGTATCATAGTTTTCATGTATGCTAGGTAGCTGTCTATTAGATGTCCAACATCTGGGAAGTTGAACTCATTGAATATAGTTGTACTTCCTTGAATGATTCGGTATAGGGATGCCCAGAAAGAACCTGAGAACTTCAGAACTCCTGTTATTTCGATCGATTGTGATTCTTTTCCACCACAGTTGATGACACATGTCCTTTTGAATTTTGCTTCCTCGGCGAAAAAATTCATTGTCGATTTTTCTCCATCTCTGGAGCAAGGAATTGTGAAAACTTCTTTGTCACAAGTTACGGTTGCAATGGTATTGCTGTGTCTTGATGTGCATTTGAATCCCACAGTTACTCCCGATCCGCAATTGTAACAGCCTTGTGTTGTACTGGTTTCCGCTGTACAAATATCCTTTGATAAATACGTGATGGTACTCCACTTTTCACGCATTTTCATTGTTATTTTTGCTTCTGCTCCGTTCTGCATTTGGGCTTTGATGTTCTCTTTGTCGGTTTTTATCTTCCAGTGACCTTCTTGAATAGCTTTCAAAACCACTCCTGTTCTCTCTACTCCCATCTTGATGGCTTGTATCTCCAATTTTGGAATAGTCCACTTCTCTTTCAGAGGTTTAACTTTGGATTTGCCACAAATTAGCATTGCTTCTTTGTCGCAGATACTGTAGCAGCCGAAAGCTGTTGCATCTTTGCTTGCATCACAGAACGTGACCAAGGTGTTGGTACCTGACTTGCTGATGGCTTTTCTTGGGATTTCCTTCTTGAATCCATCAAAGTTGTTGAGAAGTAATTCCCATTCCTCTTGGTGTTCTTTTGTCATTGGAGTGTCCCACTGATAGCAATCGTTCCACAACTTTCTTTGGAATAGTTTCAGTGGAAGTACCAATGGTCCCATGACCCCGAGTGGGTCGAATGTGGTGGCTATTACACTTGACACTGTCCTTCGGCTATGTTTTTCTTGTTCCTCCACTTTGGTGGCTAGCAGAAGTTGATCTGTTTCTGATTTCCATCCTATTCCAAGAACCTTTGTTGTGGTTTCCGTTGCTCTATCCTTCTCTTCTAACTGCTGGTTGAAGCGAGTTGAATTGGATAAGAACTCTCTCAGATTCATTTTCATTCCGTTGAACATTTCTTTGACGATTCGGTATTTTTGTAGCAGTTGGTCTGCCTCTTCATCTGATGTGATAATCAAATTGTCAACATACAAATTCTTAGCAACTTCCTCTGCTATCTCTCTATCTTCACATTTCTTGAGATGATGCAAAATGGTTGCTGTGAGTAGAAATGGTGAAACGTTCAACCCAAAGATGACGCGGGTAAACCGGTAGACTTGAATATTCTCCCGGCGAGCTGGAGCATCAATATCTTTTATCCAGATTACTCTTGTGATATCTCTATCCAATGGGTTGACTCGGACTTGTAAAAAGGCTTTTTCCACATCTGAGATGATAGCAGTTTTTCCGCTTCTGAACCGTATGAGCATCTCTATCATATCTGGCATCAGAGTCGGGCCTTTGTGTAGTAGTTCGTTGATTGACTTGTCTCCTTTTCCGTGGCTACTGCCATCCACGACTACTCGACACTTTGTTGTCGTTTTGTTGGGCGTTAAAACTGGATGAGTTGGATTGTATCTGACCAAGTTGTTGGTGGGTTCCTCAGGATTGACTTTCTCAATGATTCCTTGTTCTTCTTGGTCGTCAAATACTTTTTGGACCATTTGCAGCACGTCTTTTGGTTGAGACTTGACTACACTTTGTAGTCTCTTGATGGCGATCGGTAGATTGTTTGGGATCTCTGTCCAATTTTCTTTGAACGGATATCTCACTTCATAACCGTCCTGATTCCGAACAATCGTCTCTTCGAAGTATTCTAGTACTTTCTTGTCTATTTCTGCTAGTTCTTCCTTCAACGGTCCAGTAAACTCTATGCCCGTTTTCATGGTCATGTCGAATTTCTGCCTGTCCTCAATGTCTCTTTGGGCTTCCGTATTCGAATTTTCTTCATATGCCATAATATGGTGTCTTTCCTTGACGTTCCCGTCATTCGTTGTGATCTCTTTTTTGAAACTTTCTGACTTTTCTGAGCCAATGGTGGTGTATCCCAAGTGTGTCTTGAGAAGTTTGATCCCAGATGGAAGGGTGTTGAAGTCTCCGATGACTAAGTCACTGAAGTAGTCACATCCAATTATTAGTTGTGGTTCCACTCTGTCTTCGAGAACGTCTTCGTTTATTTTCCATCTCTTCTTCAATATGTGGGTTATGTCTTCTTTGGTGAGTTTGGCTTTCCATATTCTTCCAGCCAAATTCTCGGAAATGAGTACTTTTAGATCAAGAGTTTTCTTTCCGGCTCTGATTTGAATTGATGTTCTGTCAAAGTTGATTGACTGCGAATCCGATTGTCCGAACGTCCTCAATTTGAATGTTTCAGTTCCTTCTTTGGGAAGATTCCATCTCTCCACCAGATCCTTTCGGATATAGGTTTGGTCAGCTCCACTGTCTATCATCATTGAAATTGGCTCCCATTGTCCATTTGTTGGGTTATGAGCTGTTGTCCTTAGCGTTGGGATGTACCCTCGTTTAGCTACTGTTGTTGCAACCGCAATGTCTTTTGATCCCTTCACTATTTCTTCTTTTGTGGTGATGATTGCTGTGGTCTTTTCCTTCTGTCTGTCCTGTCCACTCCATGGCTTCTTCTTCTCGGGTTGTAACTCATCTTTCTTTTTATTGAAGCAAATGGACGAGTGATGACCTTTCTTCTCGCAGAAGTAACATGGTTTTCTTATACAGGAGTCCGTCTTGTGTCCGTCACTCAAACATTGTTGACATCTTTTTTCTCCGACCAGCTTTTTCTTTCGATCGTCGATAGCGGTTAACTCCGTGCATTTGCCTGGATAGTGGCCATATTTTTTACAGTACACACAGAATGGATCCTTTTTCTGATCTTGTTGAGATCTCTGTTTCCCGTCTCCATGATTTTGTCTGCGATCTTCGTTCTTCTGCTTTTGTTCCTTGTTGGACCTCTCTATCTGATTCGGGTCGATTTTCTTTAGTTCATCTTGTAGTTCTTCCTGTCTTGAAATAGTGAATTCAAGGCATTCTAAAATCTTCTTGGTTGTCCATTCCCTTGCTGGGATATCCAATTTCATTGTTACGACATCTTTCCTGATGTAGGCAGAGAACTTTTTCATAATCTCTTTATGCATCATTTTATTGTCCACTTTTTCCTGGAAAATGATCAGTTGATCGATCAGGATGTTGATTCGATCCAGAACTCTTCTTTGTTCTGTGATTTGGCCAGAATTGACTTTTTCTTGTGTCAATCTTTCCGTCAGAACAGCGATGATTTTTTCTGCATCGTTATACTTCTTGTGAAGTAGATCCACTGCCTGTTCATAGTTTTCATTGCTTAGCCTGAACTTCTTCAGCAGTTCTTTTGGTTCTCCTTCTAGTAGATTTATGAGATCGTTCATCTTCCTCAAATTTGATATTTCACTGTTTCCAATGAACTCTTGAAACGTTGTCCAAAAGTTTTCAAACTCCCATGCTTTCCCGTTGAATTTCGGAATTTTTGGGCGTTCCAAATACACTTGTTGTGCTCTTTGATTTCCATTCAGATTTTGTGTTTCCTGAACAAATGTGTTGTCCAATTGATTTCTTGTTTCTTTTTTCCTCTCACATTGAATTTCAATTTGGTCCAAAATGTTGGAAGCTTCATCCAAAGTATTCACGTACTTGTTGATGTATTCCTCCATTTTATCCAGTTCTTCATCTGTCACATCCGTGAGCTGTTTGGCTTCTTCGTTGAGGACCTTTGAATAGGTTTTCATTCTCTCGATCTGCTTGAACAGTGTTTTGAAATATGCTGTACAGCTCTCTCCATCCAGTGTCTGATTGTCTTGTTTCTTCCACAACTCCAGATGTGGGAGTACTTCGGAGCATGTTTTCTTGACTGCATTTGTACCTCTTGTGAGGTTTCCACGAGCTGTGGATAGCGCCATGATTTCACTTTTTTTTTTTTCTTTTTCCTAGAGCTTGGGGTTCTGAAGCAAATGTTTGTTTGCTGCCACGCGGGACTTTTTCAATTAGCACCGAATCCGATCGTTCGTCGTATGTTCGTCGTCCGATCGTTTGTCGTTTTGAATTAGCACCGAATCCAATCGTTTGTCGTATGCACCATAAAAAATATTGCCTCTATCCCTTAGCTCACGTTGGTCTTTGTTTGGTTTTTGTTTTAGTTATCTCAAACTTGGGTAATTAAACATTTATATAAATACAATAAAAGAAGTAAGAAATCTATATATATATAAGAGTTGATAGATAAACAAAAAACCAGGAGCCACATCTCCGATCTGTATGTGCCGACTCCTACACACAGGAAAATGGACGGTCACAGGAGGGGCGGAGCCCGCTACATGGACGATAATTGATATTACAAAATGCTGGATATGATGATAAAACAAGAGGGAATTTTGTGTGGGTGATAAATAAAATATATTAAAAGACTGTAAAGTGTAAAAAGGAATGTTAGACTTTACTCTCGGTGCTCAAGTGCTTGTTTTCATAAAACGCATCGCTTCCATTCCGTCGTAAGGCTTTCAAATTCTAATGGATGGGCATCTGGAGGAAGTAGCGGATCTTCATAAAATTTTAGTGCACCCAAAAGTTAATTGAAGGTTTTCTACCTGTGCACAAATAGAACAGCGTCCAATTTTTCTTTTTTTAAATCAAAATAGAATTGGAAGCGTTGATAGTCTGTAAAAAAAAAAGAAAAAAAAAATGATAATCTCAGAAAACTTTATAAGAAAAATAAAGCAATCTTCCAATGGCTCTACGAAAAATTACTATTTATATTTCCGAAAAAGAGGATCTAAATTATGTTCTAATCGAGCCGCGAAAAATTCTCGTATCATGATTGTTCATGCATTTGAAAAATTCTGAAAATGCATAATAATATGTATTCTTTCCATATTAACTCGAATTTTCATAGTTTCTTTTTAAATCTGCCTTTTCTGTGACTAAAACGTTTTATTTCCGATCCAAATGAAAAATTTCATAATTTAAATCGCCTTTTTTTTTGAAAGTTCGGTAGGGCGCGTTTGCATTCTCCCAAATAGTGTCGGCTATTTACGTTAGCGTTTGTTTTTCTATAATAAATACACAAAATTTTATAAAAATTTTGAATGCCGACTTGAATGGAAATTTAAAAACAGTGTAAACAATTTTAGTTTGCGTGTTGTTAAATTCGGTGAAAAAAAATCGATTTCGACGTTTTAACTAAAAATGCTTGCAAATGTTCAATCTTTTTATTTTTCAACAGAGATAGTTTAAATTCCATCTATGTTTTCAGCAAAGTTGTAGTTGACTGAATCTTTCGTGAATAACTCTATAATAAAGTGTCACATCAAGTTGCAGAATTCATTACTTAATTTTAGGAAATACAATTTTTAATTGAGACTGCAAACACATGATAAAATAAATTAAAAACAAACGAATATGCTTAGAAATTTATTAGACAAAAATTATCATGATAATTTACGAAAAATAAAAAAGAAATAAAAAAAAATCACAGCAATTATGAAATCTCAAAAACGCTGCGTCCCTCTAAAAACGGTCCGTATATGACCCGTATTTTATCCGCGGGTTTATGTTTCCTCATTATTAAAGGTTTTACGTACGACCCATATATAGTATATAATCTGTATTTGACCCGTAGTGACCCATCGGGAGCGACGGACGATTTACGGGTAAGGCAAGGGCTATATGCGGGCCTCACCCGTATATGGATCACGCGCATTTTACCTGTGTCTTTACCCCTCGGCGCTGCTTGTTTTTCCAACAGCGTGGAATGCTTATAGGAAAGAAGGGGAAGGAAAGAAGCGAGGAAAGGGCGCATAGCTCCGGATTTTCAGATCGAAATATCTCGATTTCCATGTATGTATGTGACAAAGAAGGTCAAGAATGGTTGCGTGGATTCCTTCTCAACCTCGACGATTTTGTCACATCGAAGGGAATCTATCTGGTCAAGAGGTACAGTCGGAGGTACGCAGACCGGTGGTTGCGTCGAATATTCTCTCACCTGGCAGTATTCCATTTGGCCTAGCAGCCCATACGAAGGAATTCAGGAAACCAGATTTGCTCAGAACAGCAGCACCTCTGCTTTTAAGTTTTTGAGTCAAACATTTGCAATTTACGCGGTTGAAGAATCAATCACTAAGCTTGAGCTCTTGATTGATGCCGGTTTGAGCTTTCATTGATTTGGAAGTGACCCAGACGGTTGTTCGTTCGACTGCGGCTTTCTAGTGTATCGTACGCGAAACTGTTTACGTCCGAGGTCACTCCGGTGTTAGTAACTAGTCACCATCTGGAATTCTGGAAACGTTAAATTCGAACGTTATTCTAGCATTATTCTATTCTTTTGCTACCCTTCGTGCTGTCGTGCAGGACTCAGATTTTTTTGCGACCAAATGTCTCCCACTCCCTGACCCCCCCCACATATCTCCTCCTTTTTGTAGCGTTGTTCCCAGGTCGACAGGTGGAATATTGCAAGCAGTTTAAAATCATTTTTTGATAGATTTGTGAAGGATAGTAATGATGTGGAATGATTATGAATATACTCGTTGTCATCGTTATACCCTGCTGACATGGTGTAATCGAGAGCAAGTGAGAAAAACGTCAATTACAGTTGTTTTCCAATATTTTCGGTAATTCAATGAAATCAGAAGATTTCAGTTGTTCACTGTTCACTCAAAGTTTCCACACTCTGAAATAATTTTCAGCATTAACTTCGAAAATCAACTTTTTTATTTCGCAATAATAACCCCTATGCTTTTATAATATTTGCAGCAGGTCGGGCTTCAACAAACAGAAAATAAAATATATTAAAAATTAAATAACTAAAATGCTCACCGTTCCATCAGAAAAATGGCTGAGGATCTCGAAATGCCTCGCTTCTCTATGACAATGATACACCACAGCACACTGAAAATTGTTAAAATAAGCGTGAGCGTGGCTCATCCTCATTCCAAAAGGTAACCCCCCCCCCCATTAAATATCTTTTGAAAAACTTCAATTCTTTATTCAATTCAGTATTCACAGATCTTCAAGGATAGCTTACAATGCTGAAATTGAGTGATCTCAGTATTTGGTGTTTTATGTAAGTGGAAAAGCGTCAAAGGCGCACCAGTTTCTTCAAAAACTCAATTTCCTCCATCTAGAGGCCTTGATGTTGCCGTCATTTGTGTATTAATCGTGATTTTTATAATTATCACTGCAATCGGGAGCTACTGTCTGAGTTGGAGACAAACGCCGATTCGCTCTGATGAAAACGAAGAAATAGAAGCATCTGAAATGGACAATCATAAATCCGATCAGAAGTCCATCCAATTTTTCCTTAATTCTCAATTGTTGTCTTCTCAAATTGCAAAAAACGAAATTTATTCTTCATAATTTAAGAATAAGTTCATTCCGAAGGCTCCGAATTATGAAAACATCATTTTTTTTCAAAAAAACATTTGAATTAAAGAAAGAGAGAAAGAGATAGAGGAATGATTAAAATTAAAGAAATAGAACATTAGATACAATAAAAATGAAAACAGATTCCATTATTGCCAGTAATTTGGAATTTGAAACCGCCATTGGGTTATAAATTAAAGTAATTAAAGAAAATAAAAGAATCATAAATTAGTATTTGTTTTTGAAAAATAGAATCCATGATCGTGGTTGAGATACAACGGAAGTGTTTCTGAATGAACCAATGTGACTATTATTGTCATTGCATAATATGATCCTATCGTTATCAATCACTCTAGAATCCCATAATCCATTATTTTTTAAATGGAATAATTGAGCAGTTTCAGCAGATATAGATGCTCCAGAGAAGTGATGAAGCAGTTGGAAATTGATTGAAATTTTATCATGAACGCCTTCAGAATATATGTCGAGCAGTCTTGTTTCATAAGCCGTCAAACGTACAGTTTCGGAGAATCCGGATGATCTTTGGAGGTGGAGAAGGCAGTCTCTGTCCGAAGTCAATTCGAAACGAAGAATGCCGGAAGAATGGCATTCTGAAATGAAGGCGGCAGTCAGAATAAAAGAGAAAAGGAATGCGTTCATCATTGAAGACGTAAAGATGGACAACTGACGTCTTCAATCTGATCCTGTTGCGTAGATTCACAGGTTCCGCCCAATTCTAGCATTTTTCCGACCACATTTATGGGGTTTTTTGTCATGATGTCAACCGACATCTAAACCTAAAAGATTACACATTGAGAGCATCTTGTCATCATTTTGTCGGAGCTATTGAAATCTTAAATCTGCGACGGTATACTCAACAGTATACTTGGCGCATATTAAGCTCTGCAAATAAAGTATACAGTAAGATCTTTGGGACACTCCAACACAAATTCAGCAATGAAATACCTTTGCAAATGGCTTTTTAGGCCCTTTTCACCGGCAATCGACTATTATAAAACAAAAAAATTACGTCAATTTCCTTTCAAAATGACTTTTAATTCGGATGCGACCTTTGAACCAGAGAATTGATTTCTCGAAGTTTTCAGCATCTAGACCTCTGGTTGCCAAATCTGATGGAATTTTTAGCGTGTCCAAGACGACGTCGATGTTCTATTCTTTTAGATTTTTCATTATCTTGTGGATTGTTGAGAAGGAGATGCGGTTCTGTCGATACAGTTGTTCCAAAGTGAAACTCATTCCTATGCACTTATCAACTTTTATCAACATTGAATACTCCGTGATTCCTACGCATCTCTCGATATAGCGCTATAGCGACAATGCAAGAGCTTTCCTACTAGGTCAATCAATGATCAACGAATACATAAACAACTACGATCCAGTAATGGACTTTATCAGTCTTATGGCGAGACTGTTATGAAAATTAAAATTTCCAATTTGATTATCAGAATGATTCGTTTCCTGCTTCAATTCATTATGTAATACCAGTTGTCAAAGGGTCTCAAGTGTGCAGAAGCTTTTCAAGAAATTTAAGGTGCGAGAGTCTTTCAGCCAATTTGGCGTCAGGTAGTCCTTTCTCATATTCACTTAGAAGTTTACCTTTTGACATGTCTTCTAAAAGCAGAAAAACTAAAAATAAACAGATTAGAACCAAATTTAAAGTTCAAAAAACGACAAAAAACTAAAAGAGAGTGTTATTATTATGTGGAAAAGAAACATATTTTTCGAAAAATGTCGTATTTCTCGATTGCGCAGTTTTATTTTATTTTCGCTCCAGGACCCATAATTTTATTTTTTAAAGGTATTTTCATATCATATATGATAAATAATTCGGAATTATAGAAAATCGAAATTTTGAGATTTTTGGGGTTGAACGTAAGATTATGTGGAGCACTGTATTTACATTCAAAGTTGTCCTTGGGGAAGGCTATGGTGTTGATTTGGATATTATCCCAGAAAAGATAAGAAGCGCGGATTGTACGCGGATCGAAAAAAGCTATCTCTTCTCATTCTATCGATTTTTTTGCGACCAAATGCCTCCCACTCCCTGACCCCCCCCCCACATATCTCCTCCTTTTGCAGCGTTGTTCCCCGGTGGACATTGCCTGGAAAGCAGTCATTTATACCAGTTGTCATCGTCCTGGCCGGTCTATCGTTGCTAAGCTCCGATATTGATTTGTTTTATCCTAATTTTCTTTCTTTTTTGTCTACAAAAAGCACTTGGCTTGCACTCTCTGTTCGTCTTGGATTTCTAATGAAATAATCTCTCATTCAGTGTCCTTGTTAGAAGTTTATTTTTCAGCAAAATTGTCTTAAAATACAAGTTTAATATTCTCTATTTCTGATTTTTCAGTCTTTCTCTGACCTACGCCCTCACCATGAACACCAACGAATACAAGCTCCATATCATTGCAAAAACAATGAAAACCGGAGACAACAAAATGGTAAGCCACATGATTCTGTGCAAACGGAATAAAACACACCGAAAAGAAAAAATCCATAAAAATCCGAAACAAGGATTACGGCATTTTGAAGGCGCATGTCTAAAATTGTGTTCCATATCTGACAAATTAACATTTTCAATATTACTGTTTTCTCATATTGGGTATAGTCAAGTTGTATTAGGTTGAACACAAAGTTATGTCGTTTTTATGTTGTTTACTTTTGTGAAAGATTTTTGAATAAAATGTTTGGTTATCTGTGGTGGTGTTATATATCATTTTGAAGAGCGTAATTCGCTCTATCTACTCGTCTTATTTATTTTTCCTTGAAATAATTATGTCACTTTTTATAGCACTTCAGAAAAGCATGGATAAAAGGCAAATTCTAACGATTTTCTTGTTCCAGGTCAAACTAGGCCGAAACTCTGTCGAGACAACTCGCGATATCAACGATGCATTTGGCCAAGAAACCACTAATAAACGTACGGCACAACGGTGGTTCAAAAAATTCCGTAGCGGTGACGAGAGCCTCGAAGAGGAAGATCGTGACGCCGGCAGTCTGTGATTGATAACGATCAATTGAGAGCCTTAATCGAAGCCGATCTTCTCAAATCAACACGAGAAGTTGCCGAAGAACTCGACGTTGACCAATCAACAGTCGTTGTTCATCTAAAGCAAATAGGCAAATCAAAAAAGCTCGACAAATGGGTGCCACACGAATCAAAAGAAAATCAAAAAAATCGTCGTTTTGAGGTGTCGTCCGCTCTTCTTTTACGCAACAAAAATGAGCCGTTTCTTGACCGGATCGTAACTTGTGATGAAAAGTGAATCCTCTACGACAACCGACAACGTTCCGCGCAGTGGTTGGATCGTGATGAGGCGCTCAAACACTTTCCGAAGCCGAAAATCCACCAAAAAAAGGTTATGGTGACTGTTTGGTGGTCTGCAGCCGGCCTCATTCACCACATCTTCTTAAATTCGGGTGAAACAATTACAGCAAAGAAGTACTGCCACCAAATTGACAAAATGCATCAGAAGTTACGACGTATGTGCCCGGCATTGATCAACAGAAAGGGGCCAATTCATCTCCAAAATAATGTTCGGACAAACCGACCTTGCAAAAGCTGAACGAATTAGGCTATGAGACTCCGCCTCATCCACCATACTCACCGAACCTCTCGCCCACCGATTACCACTTTTTCAAGCACCTCGACAACTTCATTCGCGAGAAATGCTTCAAAAGCCAAGACGATGCCGAAAATGCCTTCAATGAGTTCGTCCCTTCCAGAAACCCGGACTTTTACGCTACCGGCATAAGGAAACTTGTTTCTCGTTGGCAAAAATGTATTAATTCTAATGGTTTTTATTTCGATTAATAAATTTGATTTTAAAAAAAGTTATGGTCATTTAAAGTTGAAGGTTAAAAAACGACATAACTTTGTGTTCAACCTAATATTTTTCAAACCTTTACGGCTTTCCGGTCATTTTTCAACTTGAATCGACTCAGTTGCGTTTTTTGCGTAAAACGCCGTTTTGTCATCTGAATATGAGAAAATGGGATATTTATTTTTGGAAAAAGCAAAATAAATCAAAACATTTTCCGATATGGACATATTCGCTAAATGAGAGGGAGCACAAAACGCAAACATTTTGAGTGATCTTTAAATTTGTTTTGACTTTTTGATGGAATTATTTTATTTCAGATCGCCAAAGCATTCATGGACGTTGAAGATGTCGACTTTTCGACGGTGGATCTTCAGAAATTCCAGTTCCCGCTTCTCTTCGAAACTCATTGTCCGGAAAACGAAGAAAGACATTACAACGTAATCCAGATCATCATAGAACATCATTTCGGCAATTAGCTGAATCACCTGAGCCGGACAGTCTTCTCTGGGCATTTCGAAGACCAGATCCATCAATTTCTTCAAAATCTGTGGTTTCTCCTCCTTCAAAACTTCTTTTTGCTGTGCCCGAATAGAAGAAGCGAAGCCCTGAATTTCTTCGTTTTCCGGACAATGAGTTTCGAAGAGGAGCGGGAACTGGAATTTCTGAAGATCCACCGTCGAAAAGTCGACATCTTCAACGTCCATGAATGCTTTGGCGATCTGAAATAAAATAATTCCATCAAAAAGTCAAAACAAATTTAAAGATCACTCAAAATGTTTGCGTTTTGTGCTCCCTCTCATTTAGCGAAAAGAATGGGAATAGGCACCTGAAAATAGTACTTTCTAAACAATAGACACGCTGAGAAGAAAGTTTTGGATGCCAAGAATCCGACAGCAAACAAAGATCTTGATCAGGATTTGTGTTCCATGCCAACGGATAAATAAACAACCATCACGGTATCCAGATATGGCAAGACTTCCAGCAGAACGAGTAACACGAAGCAGACCGTTCGAAAACATCGGGCTAGACTATTTTGGTCCAATTACGTACAAGAAAAATGATGGAAGAGAAGAGTCAGCGTATGGAGCAATATTCACTTGCTCAACAACTTGACTCACCCACATCGAAATTGCTTCGGACAACTCAGCATTCCAGTTTTTGCAGACGCTCCGACGTTTCATTGCAATCCGAGGATTACCCGAGAAGATTGTTTCAGATAACGGAACCAATTTCACCTTGGGACGTGGAAGAAGCGATGAGACATCCAAATGTAAAAACCTCAAAATTCTAGAAAACAAGAAGACACTGATGTCATCATCTCATCTGAAATCATTTCAATTTTTCACTATTTTCAGGTGCCTATTCCCATTGCTGAAAGTCGCTGTCACCGGCCTGGATCCATCAAAAAATTACTGCGTTGGAGTCCAGCTAATGGTTGAAAATCCGAACAAATACGTGTATGACTCAAATGCTGGAACGGATACCCCAAGATCTGGTCTCCCCAAACTCTATGAGCCCTCAAATGAAGTGCACTGCAAGCCACAAAGCGGATCGAAGATAATGGAGTCATTGGATCTGACAAGACTGAAGATCTACAATGTTGGAATGGATAGCAAGAAGAAATTCAAATCGGAGAAGAGCAAGGAAGCCGCAGGACGCATTCAGAAGTCTGATATGGTGAGTGACGATGTCTGACACACGGAATCTCTCAAAATTCCGAGGGTTTCCAGACGGCGTAATTCAAAATTCCTCATTTTTTTCAGATGCAAGTGCACACAAACTACAAATATCGTCCAGTCATCACAATATAAAATTAACGGAGGAAATATGGAGGAAATCTTCCAAAAAAGTTTTCAAGAAACCGCATTCATCGTGGTGACGCAATACAAGAATCAGATGGTCTGCGATATGAAGAAACACAATAAATATTGCAAAAACGGTAGCCGGCAAGCAGCCAAAAATAGCTCCAACTTTTAATATAATTCTTTTGATTAATTTTTATGAAAATTTTTGTATTTTAATAACGAAATCATTTGTTTCAATTTTCGATTCTCTGAAAACCTTTCCCATTGAAGCATTTGCTCTTGAAAAATTGTGATTTCTCTAATTGTTTCATACCGATTATAATCGATTTCCCTTTTCCTTAATGTGTAAATTGATTTAAATGTGAATAAATGAATTAATTAATTAATAAACTTTCTAAAAATTAAAATAATCACGGATAAAAGCATAGAAATGAAGGATTGACAAGGCTTAATGTTTGCGACATAAATAATAGGATGAGTTTCAGACGTCATAACTTTTGCATAAAAAGTCGAATTGATATGAAATTTGGAGAAAAGTTTACTAAAACACTATAAAAGCAAACAAAATTTAATAACATTTTGCCGAATCTTCCTCCTTTCTCCTTCACCACAGCTTTCAATCTCTTCGGGCAGGAGTCGACAACGGCGCACAGGTAGTTGACGTCAAGATTGTCTCAGGCCTTCAGAAGCGCAATCTTCAGAGCACCTAAACTGCATTAGTTCATTGTAGAATCTATCTGGGTTATGAATTCCCAAACGGCATAGTCCATAGGATTCAAATTCGGCCAAGAAGCAGGTCATTCTACAGAAGTGATAAACACGGGGAAATTGTCCTCCCGTTGCCCCACTGTTGTGCTGCTTTGACGCGATTAGCTGGAAGCCCCCTGCTGACCTTTCTTGGCACATATACACAAAATGTAACTTTCTGTATTTTCATGTAGACCAGAGTTCCATTGCGACCGCTACGCAGCCGCTTTGCAAGTGTACTGTCTGAAAATGTGGTGATGAAGGTGTTGTGAGTGGATATCGACTGACAGCTGCCATTTGTACAGTTTGTCTCCACTGGAGGTGGTCGAAGGCTCTTAAGCAGTCTGTTTTATAATTTTCAATGTTTTTTTTTCTGTTCTTTTGAATCTTTTCTGAGCTTCTATGGATATTTCTCATATACTCAAAAAACATGTAGTGCGCTTCAAATCGATTAAAAAAATATTTCATTTATCGAGTTTCTAAAATATTTAAATTTCCTTATTCTTCTTGTTTTGATGCCCTTCAAGAGTGTATTCTTGAATTACCTGGATAGCGAAGAATTATTTAGTTTTCATGTGCAAAATTATAGTTTTTAAAGAACTCGCTCCATCACTATATTTCTTGAGTTTTCCTGTTGTTTCGGCGTCATCCCATTAACTTCCAATTCGAATAATTCTAAAGGATATTCTCAATTTACCAGGGACTTCTACGGGGGGCAACTTGACAAATAGACAGCAATGGTTAGTGTTTCTCTAATTCATCTGAAAACAAAAGAACTTGAGAAAAATGAAACAAGATTGAGCAAGATCCTGAAACTTCTGGAGTTGGTCCGCACTTCAGAAGCTACTGGCCGTACGCGAATTTCATTTCTAAAAATTTGAAAAAAGGTTTCAAATTAATACGCGACACTAAACAGTAGATAATCTGCATTTTCACCAGTTACACTAAACTAAAGAATCAAAAGAAATAAAGGTCATCTGAAAAGAAGCTCGAACAGCTTCAGGAGATTGTATGAATTTCGAATTTTGAAGAACAAAGACTCTCAACTAGGATGGATTACTCTGGTCGCCTTTTCAGCATTCATTTCTATATCAAGTCAAACATTTGCAATTTGCGCGGTTTAAGAATCAATCACTAAGCTTGAGCTCTTGATTGATGCCGGTTTGAGCTTTCATTGACTTGAAAGTGACCCAGACGGTTGTTCGCTCGGCTGCTGCTTCAAGTTTTCCGTTTTATTTTCAATGATAATTGATACATTGATTATTGTAGTTGTTTTATGACTTTCTAGTGTATCGTACGCGAAACTGTCTACGTCCGCGGCCACTCCGGTGTTAGTAACTAGTCACCATCTGGAATTCTGGAAACAGTAAATTCGAAGAAGGACTATTCTATTCTTTTGCTACCCTTCGTGCTTGTCGTGCAGGACTCAGAAAAAAGCTATCTCTTCTCATTCTATCGATTTTTTTGCGACCAAGGTCCTCCCCCTCCCTGACCCCCCCCCCACATATCTCATCCTTTTTGCAGCGGTGTTCCCAGGTGGACATTGCCTGGAAAGCGGTCATTTATACCAGTTGTCATCGTCCTGGACGGTCTATCGTTGCTAAGCTCCGATATTGATTTGTTTATTCTAATTTTCTTTTTTTTGTCTACAAAAAGCACTTGGCTTGGCTCAATCCTAAAATCGTAATTCCGGGCGCTTGAGACACTTCTTGGGTAACATTCGTGAGTCTTGCGACGGAAATGATATACAGTGGTACACACATTTGTGTCCCCTCAAGGACTGGGCCAAGCCCGGCAGCAAATAGTTTTTAAAGAACTCGCTCCATCACTATATTTCTTGAGTTTTCCTGATGTCTCGGCGTCATCCCATTAACTTCCAATTCGAATAATTCTAAAAGAAATTCTCAATTTATAAGTAACCGAATTGTAAACGATTGGAATAAACTTCCCTCGAATGTTTTCCCTCTCTTCCAACCAAACGGTCTGTTTGTGTGGGGACTTTGCTCGCCTTTACTCCGATATGCCGAACCTCAAACTTGGGTAATTAAACTATTTATTGAAATTATAAGATAAAGATACAGATAAAGATATAGATAAAGATATAGATAAAGATATAGATAAAGATAAAGAGAAAGATGAAGTTTAAGATGGAGTTTAAGATGAAGTTGAAGATGATGTTAAAGTTAAAGTTAAAGTTAAAGTTAAAGTTAAAGTTAAAATTAAAGAGAGAAAATCCATTTGAATGTAGAGTGTAAGAAAAATTAATGATAACGGGCGGGACGGGAACGCGCATTTACAGTTACAATAACAATAACAAGATTTGCGCAAGAAAATGAAGAACACGTTCAAATATGATTTTGATTCGTAAACAACAACACGTTTCGTCATCACAGGATGAGCAAGAAGGGACGGGGCGTGAGTTTTCAGTTACAATAACCATATTAAAAATATATGTGAACTATATTTTTGAAGGGATGTTATGAGGGGAACTATATATTGAAACGGTTGGGTTGACAATTCCCAACACTGTTTAAAGTTCTTTTGTCATCACGCGATTTCTGTCTTTTTCTATATTTAAAACTTAAAAATCATTAACATATTATTTTATTTGGTACATAAGTAAGAGGCGCGCTTTTCATCGAATAAACTATAATTACGTTTTCCTTTTCACATTCTTATAGACTGAAAAATGAATACTTTTTTTTCAGATTTCACATCTTTTAAACATGCTTTCGTACAATGCTTCCATTGGCCTCGCTACTCCACTTCTCGGTGTGTCGCAGCCCATATCAACTGCTCACCCTGATCAAAAGGATCTGAAGCTAATGGATTCCCTTTTCGAGACACTCCATAATTTTAATAATTATGAAGCACAAGAAGAAACGAACCTTCGCTTTAAAGCGCTTGGAAACCTCAATAGACTGGCCAACGAATGGGTTCAGGGTGTCACCAACGCAAGAGTACCAAATGGGCAGACAATCAATGCCGGAGGAAAGTTGCTTGCGTTTGGATCTTATCGACTTGGAGTCCATAGTCCACAAGCGGACATCGATACAGTACTTTTGGCTCCGAGACAAGTGAACAGGAAGGATTTCTTCTCATCATTCATAAACATTCTCAGGAAAGATCCAGAAGTCAAGGAACTGCATTCCGTAGAAAAGGCTTTTGTTCCACTGATTAAGCTGAAATACCTAGGTATTGACATAGACATTCTGTTTGCACAGCTCGCACTAAAGGAAATCCCAAATGAGCTCGACCTTTTGGACGATTCGTTGTTGAAGAATGTCGATCACGAAAGTATCCGAAGTTTAAACGGAGTCAGAGTTGTGGAACGTCTTTTGAATCTTGTTCCGAATCAGAACGCATTTTGCACCACACTTAGAGCAGTAAAGTTGTGGGCTACCAACCATGGAGTATATTCTAATTCAATGGGATTCTTTGGAGGCATCAGCTGGGCAATTTTGGTAGCTAGAGCATGCCAGCTTTATCCAAACGCCAGCCCCTCTAGATTGGTTCAAAAAGTATTTTTCATATTTTCAACATGGAATTGGTCAGCACCTGTCATTCTTGATAATTTCGCTGATCGGCCGGATATGCAGAATTTGAATCAATTGGTGTGGGATTCAAGGAAAAACAATATTGATCGTTATCACCTGATGCCAATTATAACTCCCGCGTTTCCGGAGCAAAACACTACACACAACGTCTCCAGGTCATCATTAAAAGTAATTCAAGAAGAGATGAAAGATGCACTTATCATATGCGATAACATTCACCGACGAACTGCTACGTGGAAGGATCTTTTCGAAGAGATCAACTTCTTTACTCGCTATAAGCACTTCATCTCTCTCTCAATGGCTGCACCAACCATACAAGATGACTTAAACTTTGGAGGGTTCTTTGAGTCTAGAATCCGTCAATTCATCCAACTTCTGGAAAGAAATCCCGCTGTCAATGTTGCCCATATCAATGCAAAAAAGTTCAAGCTGTCCGAAAAAGTACAATTGGGATTCGACAAGGAAAACACAATGGTCAATGCTTGGTTTATCGGATTGGAATTTGGCAAACATGCAAAGAATCTGGACCTGACGGCAGAAACAGCGAAATTCAAGATGATGGTGGAGACTCAAGCAAGAGGAGTTAGAGAAATTGGTCAGAATTGTTCAGTTCAAATTGACATTTCTTATGTGAAACGTTCAAATCTGATCAGTTTTCTACCAGCAGCTGATCTGAAACAAGGAAAAGTATTCCAAAAAGCGGCTGTTAAAGCCAGCGACAGAAAGCGAGCAATGCCGAGAGTTGTCACACCTGGAACACCATCTGTCAAAAAGTCGCGAATGGAAGAGGTGGATGAAGCAAGTGTCAACAAAATTCTCAACGATTTGAAGGAAAAGAGGACCAAAGTTTAGAGAACTTTGATGGCTAGAGGCACAGTTGACTATATGTTTTTCTCATCGCTATCCGTACAGTAAGTAGAGTTTCAAACCAATAAGTATAAAAGTTACAGCATGAAACATGGTTTTACTTTCTCAGTTGTTCTGAAGAAATTGTTCCGAGGTGACCTTGTCTCGTATTATGCGGTTGCTGTTCCAGCCGCTCGGATTCTTATCATCGATCCAAGCAGAAAAGTGAAGCGATCGGACTCATCAGGACTTGCACTCAGTTACAAGTCGATGGCTAGTGACACGGTTCACTATATGTTCCCACCTCTATTCGTACAGTAAGTAGAGCGTCAAACTATTGTTTAAATAAATATAAAAGTTACAACGTGAAAGACGACGCCCGCAAAACCGAACGACTCACAGCAACATGTAGCAAACCGTTGGAGCACAGCGACTTCACGCATTGACACGTGATACCAAAGGACGTGCTGGCGGAAGAGCTTCAAACTTACGATGCTCATAGAAAGCAATTGATTGCCAAACAGAAAGCAAAGAAGTCGCATTATGATTGTTTGCAAGATAATTGTTATCCAACTTTACAAATCTACCGTTTAACCAGTTTTCTTTTTGTTACTCTCCGTTTTTGTTTGTTTCCTACACAACATTTCTTTATTTAGTTTTATACCAATCATTTGAGATCTCTAATTGTCCACTACAATTGATATTTATTCTCAGTTTTAACAGAGATCCTCATATATTTTTTTAAATTTCCTTTGGAAGCTCCAAAGTCATCTAGTTTATCGTAATCATTTTCTTTTGTTGCTATGCAAATTGACGATACCCTCTGATTTCCGCTAGTCACTCTCATTTTTAACCACTCATTTGAGACTCGCGTTGTTATTGTTTAAAATTATTAATATTAAAACTGATAAATTTTTGTTTTTGAAAGAGATCAACATACAAATTCACCGAATCAAAAAATGACAAAAACCAGTTGATGTGCAGGTTAGTTACAATTGTCACCAGCTGAAAACTTCATTGGTCGGAAAATGTATACCAATTTTGGATCTTATGTTACCAACCAACTTGCCCTCAAGGCGTTCATCGTACCAGAAAATGAAACTGCAACTTGATCGTCATCATGGAGCCAAGCCGCGATTCTATTCGCCCGGAGAAGCAGTGTTTGTCAAGGATTTCCGATCTACGACATCGTTACCGGGGAAAATACTTGCACGTTCAGGAAAAGACAGGTATACCGTAGATTGTCAAGGACATCAATGAAGTCGTCACGCCAACCAACTGCGTCGTCGCGACTGTTTGCCAATTGCATATTCGTCTGCACAATCTTCAATCCTTCTGGATTCGTTCGACCTTCCGTTGTCATCTCCTTCACAACTGCCATCTCCACTATCACCGAAGCAACCCATTCCTTCGTCGCCTGCCACAAGTTCATCGTCTGGTTCTGACCAGCCATCAGTGCCTTCTCATGGTTTAACTTCCCGTACGACTACGTCCCCGTCAGCAGTTGCCCCGACTCTTCGTCACTCGACTAGCAGTACCCGTCCCCAACGAGAATGTTTATGGACCCCCATCTCAAGTCTTACAAGTAGACTCAAAAAAAACTTCGCAACGGAGATGTTACGGTTTCCCGTATAAACTACCGTAAAAACTCAAATAGAGTTGCATGCAATACTATTGTTCAAGCTTGTCTCTGCGGGGCAATACTATTAGGGGCGCAAATCAATAAGGGGTGCAATACTATTGTTCAAAAGCTATTTTTCTCGTTGTTTTTTCTTGTCGACTTCTCAAAACAATAAGAATTTATTACGATTTTCAAAAAAGTTTTAGTCAGAAATGGCAAGACTTTCAGTAAGAAAGCGGCAAGAGTTCCAGTCAAAAAACAACAGAAAGTAGAACAAAAAGCCACAACATTTTGAACAAAAAATTGAAGCAAAAAGCAAACAATAATTATGAAATAATACGAATGGAAGTGTCCAATTCATCGTAATCTTAACTTTTTTCGTTTTCTTCTCCTTGTAAGTCAATGTTACCAATAAGGTTGGGAACTGAACCTAAAGACAATGACTGGACAGCTTCTTCTCTTTTTCGTTTCATCAGTTCCAATCCCTCTGGCATTTCGCCGTCGTCTTTGAAACAATTAATCTTGAAATCTTCGGATCCGTTCGTAGCATTCTTCAACCCACATTCGGTAAAAGATCTTTTGATCAAAGATTCTGACAACCGTTTCCAAGCGTCCAAAATTCATTGTAAATAAATTTCCATTGTGGAGGAGGATGCATGTTTCCTGAGTCTGTGTACGACTTGAATTTAGTGGTACCTCCAGGGATCACAGCCATATCAACACGTAGGATTTTCATCACTTTCTTGGTATCCGTGTTAATGTGGCAACGATAGGAACGATATGAATCCCAGACTAACAGTCTCTTTCCAAACAAAGTGGTTCCGATGATAGATTTAAGGAAATTCTCGGTGGTCTCATCATTGAAAAAAGATTCTCTCTGACCATGACAGCTCCATCGATGAACCAAACTTTTTAATAATCGATGCAATAGGAAATTTTTTCAGAAGCAAAACAAACGGACGACACTTGAATCCGTCCGAGCGAGCAGTAAGCATGACAGAGATATGAAACTTGTCATGTCCAGTTGTAGTTACGGAGACCTAAACTCCTTCCTAATTCATTTTTTGTTGAATGACGTACCTGCTTTGCTCCCAATTCGTCAATAGTCAAACTATTTGAGAAATTCAAATAATCCGCCGTTTCATTACAGGAATAAACGTAGTTATAGGTATTTTAGAGCATCAGTTTTTCCGCATAAATACAAAAATCAACAATTTTTTCGACGTATTCATCTGGAGGTCCAATACGTGATCCAGAAAAACATTTAAAAATAGAAAATAATCAAACAAAAAGAAGAAAAAACAATAAAAAAAATGAAATAAGGAAAAAATAACAAATCTAAAATGGTTCGCTCTCTTTTCACTATTGAAAGGCGTATGGGTGGTTTACAGTTCTCAAACATCAAACTTGGATTAAAAAAAATCTGCTGTGGCGCCGATTGTGTCATCACGAAGGGGCAAGACAATTAGGGAGGCAATACTATTAGGGGCGCAAATCAAATAGGGGTGCAAATCTATTAGAGGTTTTACGGTAAATAATTACGTGTTACGTGAACCCATACGTATCACACCCCAATAGTATTTCACGTGACACGTTGTATTTGACCCAATTTTCACCCTATAAAAGAGTGGCTTTTCTTGTACTTAATAAATCGTTTTTATCTCGAAAACCCCGAGCTTCTCGCTACAACACATATAACTTGAAAGTTCCCAGTGAACATGTCTTTTCACGCTTCACCAAAATCACAAAAGTACCGTTTTCGGGTGTAATCCTCCTTTTTGCATTGGAACTCCAAAATCCCCAGGTTTAAGTCACTGACGTCCATGATGAAAGTTGACATAGATTGTCCACTTCTCATCCCCAGTAATCAAATTGGAATGCCATGTCGTGGCTCTCTTTTATGACAAAAGAGAAGCTGCAACATCTGCCGGCAAAACATGGGTTCCAAAATCGGCTGATTCTAGGTGAATCCGAGATCGTTGAAGGTCTGAGTGATGGTGCTTCAAGAGTGTCCAAGTTTGCATGCATGACACCTACTCGAATGACGGGGTGGTCCTCTTTCACCAACGGCAGTAGCTCGTCTTGAAGTCTTCAACTTCAACATCAACGTACGCTATGTGGAAAATCTTTGAATTCCACTTCCCCACTCCTGAATTTTTGAAAGCAACGAACTACTGTTACAAGAGTAATCAAGTTATTGAAAATGTTATGGTTATGAAAAATTTTATTGAAAATAGAATAGACTATAATCAGACATACTGTGTGTGTTTTTATTTTTTATATTCATTAACATCTCGGTAGCATAAATAGTCAAGTCGTACACAGACTCAGGAAACATGCGTCCTCCTTCACAATGGAAATTTATTTATAATGGATTTTGGACGCTCAGAAACAGCTACCAGAATCTTTGATCAAAAAATCCTTCACCGGATGTGGGTTGAAGAATGCTATGGACGGATCCGAAGATTGCAAGATTCATTGTTTCAAAGACGAAGGCATAATACCAGAGGGATTGGAACTGATGAAACGAAAAAGAGAAGAAGCTGCCCAGTCATTGTCTTTACGTTCAGTTGGTGATATTGACTTACAAGGCGAAGAAAACGAAGAAAGTGAAGATTATGATGAATTGGACACTTCCATTCGTATTATTTCATAATTTTTATATGCTTGATTCTCGTAGCTTTCGTTCTACTTGTTGTTGTTTTTTGACTGGAACTTTTGCCGTTTTCTTACTAAACTTTCTTACGTCTTGCTATTTCTGACTGAAAATTTTTTGAAAATCGTAATAAATTCTTATTGTTTTGAGAAGTCGACAAGAAAAAACAACGAGAAAAATAACTTTTGAACAATAGTATTCTGGAAACGGTAAACTCGAAGAAGGACTATTCTATTCTTTTGCTACCCTTCGTGCTTGTCGTGCAGGACTCAGAAAAAAGCTATCTCTTCTCATTCTATCGATTTTTTTGCGACCAAATGCCTCCCACTCCCTGACCCCCCCCCCCCACATATCTCCTCCTTTTGCAGCGTTGTTCCCCGGTGGACATTGCCTGGAAAGCGGTCATTTATACCAGTTGTCATCGTCCTGGCCGGTCTATCGTTGCTAAGCTCCGATATTGATTTGTTTTATCCTAATTTTCTTTCTTTTTTGTCTACAAAAAGCACTTGGCTTGCACTCTCTGTTCGTCTTGGCTTTCTAATGAAATAATCTCTCATTTAGTGTACTTGTTAGAAGTTTATTTTTCAGCAAAATTGTCTTAAAATACAAGTTTAATATTTTCTATTTCTGATTTTTCAGTCTTTCTCTGACCTACGCCCTCACCATGAACACCAACGAATACAAGCTCCATATCCTTGCAAAAACAATGAAAACCGGAGACAACAAAATGGTAAGCCACATGATTCTGTGCAAACGGAATAAAACACACCGAAAAGAAAAAATCCATAAAAATCCGAAACAAGGATTACGGCATTTTGAAGGCGCATGTCTAAAATTGTGTTCCATTTCTGACAAATTAACATTTTCAATATTACTGTTTTCTCATATTGGGTATATTCAAGTAGTATTTTTCAAACCTTTACGGCTTTCCGGTCATTTTTCAACTTGAATCGACTCAGTAGTCAATTTTTTTTGCGTAAAACGCCGTTTTGTCATCTGAATATGAGAAAATGGGATATTTATTTTTGGAAAAAGCAAAATAAATCGTAACATTTTCCGATATGGACATATTCGCTAAATGAGAGGGAGCACAAAACGCAAACATTTTGAGTGATCTTTAAATTTGTTTTGACTTTTTGATGGAATTATTTTATTTCAGATCGCCAAAGCATTCATGGACGTTGAAGATGTTGACTTTTCGACGGTGGATCTTCAGAAATTCCAGTTCCCGCTTCTCTTCGAAACTCATTGTCCGGAAAACGAAGAAATTCAGGGCTTCGCTTCTTCTATTCGGGCACAGCAAAAAAAAGTTTTGAAGGAGGAGAAACCACAGATTTTGAAGAAATTGATGGATCTAGTCTTCGAAATGCCCAGAGAAGACTGTCCGGCTCAGGTGATTCAGCTAATTGCCGAAATGATGTTCTATGATGATCTGGATTACGTTGTAATGTCTTGCTTTCTTCTGAATCATCTGGAAATTGAATTGGAGACTTTTGCTGAACTGCACATTCTTGACAGAGTCATACAGCTGGAAAAGGTGGTTCCAGAAGCAGAAAAGTTGCTCCGAAAAATAAATGTATTGATTTTTCAATTTGAAGTTTTGGAAGAGGATGATGTATCAGAAGCGGAAGAAGAAGAAGACGAAGAAGAATCGAGTGACAGGGAATCTTTATACAATGATCATGATTCATTCATCAGTGAGGCAGAATCCGGAATGTTTTCCGACGATGAATGGGAACTGGAAGAGGAGCAAGTGGAAGTGGAAATGGAAGAGCAATTCAGTCAAGTCTTCGCTGAGCTCCTGCCCAGCCATCTTGCAGCATCCATCCGATCTGGAAACAGTGACTACATTAGCTCAGCGATCGCATTCACCGACGCATTCCACTTACCCCTATATGCTTATCGGAAATATGAAATCGCTTTTCTCATTTTCAATTATGGGGTCCACAATGACGATGCCATGAAGTTGTATGAGCACATTCAGCAATTGGAATCACTGGATTCTTCTGAGGAGAAGATTCAAGTGCTGGAGCGAGTTCTGGAAGATTCTTCGGATCCATCGACTCTTTCTGACTTTACAATAGCCATTTTCATGGGATTCGTTGAGGAGTTGGGAGATCGAACGGTTTTGGATGTTCTTCTCAGTATAAAAGAAAATAATAGATTTGCGAACGCTCTGCTGGAAAGGATTCAAGAGTTGCTGCAAGTCGACGAAGAATCAATCAATCGTTCAATTTAATATTAATTTTAATAATTTAATCATTTCTACTAATAATTATATTAATTTCTAAATTTCCCGGTATTCATATAATATTCAGAAGATAATAATATTGAAATTAATAAATTTTTATTTTCGATTGAAATCAAAATACAAATTCACTGAAACAAAAAATGACAAAAACCAGTTGATATGCAGGCTAGTTACGGTGGTCAACAGCGACGCCAAGCAAACATATTTGCATTTTCAGCTGGAATCGTTTAAAGTTACAGACTTTAAAGTCTCACCAGACGTTTTTATTTTCGGAACTTTCTGAACATAATTGACAAAAACAGCTTAAATGATTGCCAGGTACTCATCGCACGTTGTCTACGAATATTGCAAGCAGTTTAAAATCATTTTTTGATAGATTTGTGAAGGATAGTAATGATGTGGAATGATTATGAATATACTCGTTGTCATCGTTATACCCTGCTGACATGGTGTAATCGAGAGTAAGTGAGAATTTCGTAATTGTTTTCCAATATTTTCAGTGCTTTTCAGGTTCAATGAAATCAGAAGTTTTCAGTTTTTGACTATCATGAATTTTTTATTAAACTAATACACAAACCCATTTTCCTAAGGTTTGATTTATTCGACATCGTTGCCGCGAGTAGGGCCAAACAGCCGGAAGAGCTGGAAGAGCCGGAAGACCAGGTAGGTACAACAATTTATTGAATAGAAGAAAAGGACACTCTTTTTATAAGGAGAAATGTGGGGCAAATACGAGAAACGTGGCACACTCTGGGGGGTGTGGTTCACGTAATAAATATGTATTTATTGGTTTAAGGGATAATGATCGCAACAAGAAGTATGCAATTATGAGTGAAATTCATTAGCGACACAATCAGAAGTTGGTTTTCTAGGTTGACTAACAAATTCATATTCTTCCATGGAAGCAGTTGCGCAGATCTGTTGGAGTTTTTTGGTAGTTGGAATATCCATTGAGTCAATCTTTTTCTCCAAGCATTGCAATTTTGCAAATGATTCCGTATCAATCTGAAAGCAGAACAGATAAGATTACGCTAATTTTCCAAAATCGCCCCCCACACCTCTATCGGTCCCCTATAACCGGAATCATCCCCACAACAGTTATGTTTTCGATTACTTTTGGATGTGGGGGTAGGTGTGTTGATGTGGGGGGCGACTCCGGAAAAAAGGTAAACTTTCACAATGACCCCCACATTATATCTTTATTCTCCCCCACCATTCTGGGAACTGGAATCACCCCCTTCCAGAATCTCCCTCCCCCTCCAGAATCACTCTCCCTCCCCCTCCAGAATCATCCCTCCTAAAACAACAGTGTGATTCATTCTTTATCCAGTTCTTCAAGAATTCTGCTGAAGAAGCCGTCTCTTTTCCTTGTTTTTCTTTGATGATGAACTCGGACAAATAGGATGGAAGAAGATCATCGGAAACCACGTCTCTGCAACGTGGATGACCCTCCATCGAAACTGGTTACAAATGAGGTCGTTTCCACGCCATTTTTGGATGAATAAAATGAAAAGAGGGGGGGGTAATACCGAGGTTTTTTGGGGGGAAATACACTTATAATACCTAGAGTACTAAAAATAAGTGGTTAAGCATTTAACAGCACAAGCTCTACTCACCTGGTGGTCCCCGATTTCATCAAGAAGGTAACTGAGATTTGTGGCAACTTGACTGATTCTGTGTTGAATGACTTTCAGAAATAATTTGTCCACGTGCTCGGCTGACAGCTTATTCAGTCCGTAAAAATTGTTGACAAGTGTATCATATGCTTTTTGAGCAATAATGCGGAAATAGACCATGTCAGCCTGTAAACTCAGGTTCCTAAATAGCATGAAGGAAGGCCGTATCACAGGAGTTTTTGAAATTGCTCACCTTATTATCTTCTTCATCATTCAATCGCCGATTGGTTGCAATGTCCATGAAAGTGATGTTAACCTTCGCAACAATAGTTCTCACACACATCAACCAATGACTCCACGTGTCTTGTTGCTGTTCAAATCGTTGTTTCATACAAATGCACATCAAAAGAGACTGCATTTTAACTGCATGATCTTCCTTCATTTTCCTCATTTCATCTTTGGCTTTTTCTTTCATTCTTTTTCGTTTCTCCCGAATTTCTCGTATTTCCTTAGCGTATGTTGCATTATCGGCATTCATTTTCTGTTGAAACTGCTCATTAATCTTCTTTAATTGGCGAGACCACTCGAGAGAAACTTCTGACGACAGACTAGGTTGCCTCGAAGCAAAAACAACCATACAAATTGAGAGCACTCCCCAACCTGCTTAAAATCTTGTCTCCGTTCTTATATTGGTCTTCGTATTCTCCAACGTCTTCGCTCTTAATTATTTTATTCTCATTTTCATACATTTCAAATTTAAAATTTTTATTGTCAATTTTAAACATTCCTTTGTACATAATCCGATTTATTCGTGATGTATGAGAACTTGATTAGGCCGAAATTCTCCAACGTCAATTCCGACAATTTAAGTCATTTTCTAGAGTTCCCTATGATTCGTCAACGTCATCACTCATATCCATTTAATTAAACAAAACTTTTGAAAATGACTGAAATTGTAGCCGAAGCGCCGAAGAATTTCGATCTAATAAAATGATAATAAATTCAGAAAAACTTGGATTATTTAATAAAAACCATTTCAGACTTACAATATCTTCATGATATGGAAGGTGGTTTGAAGATGAGCTTTGAATCTCATTGGGTATTCGAGTTTCATCGGGTTTCTCCTCCATCTGAGTTATGTTTATGGAGTTCGGCCGACAATTTAAACTGTCACTTTGCGGTGTTTGGTTACATTCAACAGTAGTTCCATTAAAATTATCCAACGGATCTGGAGAATTATTCTGATTTATTAGAGAACCACCATTCCATTCTCTTTTTTGTTTTCTTGCATCTCTGAACTGAAAATAACTCGTAAAGTCAAAATAACTCATATTCCACCGGCAAACCTACACTGCGATAGATTATCTGATCCGCTCCTTCAATTCCAATATCCAAAACATTTAAATATGCCAATTCAATAATGAGCTCATCAAAATACTTTTCGTAACACTTCCAGAAGCTTTTTCGTTTGTTTTCTTTTTTTAAACATTCAACGAGTTCACGTTTAAATTGCTCAATTGTCTGCAATGATTATTCTATGTACACTTGTAAAATGAATTTCTTTTTCAAATTTGAAAGATTATGTTTCACTTTTTAAATGTTTGATTTGCAAAGTATACGTACATACTTACTTTATCTGCATTGTTGCTGAATATTTCACTAAATTCCAGGAATCTCTGAAAGAAAAAATGTTTATTTTGAATTTTTTAGAAAGCGAAAATATTCAATGTTTCATATTATTAGATTGATTCATAAGTTCTGACGGATTTTCAGTTTGAAAAGTTTATTGTATAACTGATCGAAACGCTATCAGAAAAATTATATATTATTGGCCATGTTTATCAATAACGGTCAGCCAACGGTTCACCAACTTGCGAATGCCGTCCTGACAAAACGCCAGGGGCTCTGGGACTTAAAGAATGACATCAAATCATTTTCGATATCCATCTGAGTTGTGAATTTCTTCCTAAAAAGATGCCGTTGGCGATGACTGAAAAGTTGATAGTAAGAGGGTGCTAAATCCGGGCTATACGGTGGTTGTGGCAAAACAGTCCAGCCATGTCCTGCGAGGTCAGCTTTCGTCTTCCTTGCAACGTGCGGTCTCGCATTATCGTGTTGAAAATAGACGACGGCGTTTTTTCCTCGAGTAAGTTCCACACGTAGTCTCAGTTTTCGAAGCTGACGAGTGTAGACATCGGCTGTTACAGTAGTACTATCAGGAAGAATTTCCCAATACTCTACACCACGAACAGATCCCCGAACTGACAAAATTATTTTTATCGTGAACTTCGTGTTTGGGAACGTCGGACGCTTGTCTGCCTTGATCAATCCTCTCGGAATGCCTCACGTTGTTGTCATAGAGTACCCACATTTCATCTCCTGTAATGATTTGATGGAGACATCCATGAGTGATGTGTAGCGTGAGAAGATTTGGGCAGGTATCAACACGGGTGTCCAAGTTGTGGGGAAACATATCGTCCGTTTTTGAACTTTTCCAAGGCATGCAAGGCCCCGATCAATGGTTGCTTGACTAACCCCAAAGGTCCCTGCTAGCTCACGGGTTATTTGAAAAGGATCGCTCTCCACTTTGGAGCGTAACGTATCCAAATTCAACTCCATTGGTCAACCGGTAGGGCATCATCATCCAATGAAAAATCGCCATTTTCGAATCGATGGAATCAACGTCTAATGGTATTTTTAGAGGGTGCATTCTTGTCATAAACTTTCGTCATTCGACAATTAATGTCGGGTATTTTGAGACCATATAGAAACGGAAATAAAATGAAATGTCGAAAATGCAGTATAGTGGGGACAAAGCGAGAGCCATTTGGCAATAATGCGAATACTGGAAATTATATGAATCTTGTTGTTGATAGGGGTACGTTCAAGCTCCCATGAGACAAAAAGACAGCTGTCCTTATCAAGTTTCCACAGAAAAAAAAAACTAACAAAAATTAACTTGAAAAATCCGTCAGCACTTATGAATCAACCTAATATTTTACGAAACCACTTACTTTTTTCTTTACCAATTTAGCTTCGTCAGGGTTTTCCAGAATGCATAGTATATCCAGAAAGTGAGAGCATATATATTGGCAAATAACTTCTTTTTTATGTCCCGAAGCTGAATTCTTACAGTTTTCAAAATATCATAAATATGCATCAGAAGTTGATGATATTTCGAGCGCCAGCTCTCAATCTTGTTCTAAATTTGGTAAAATATTTTTGATGACAAGCAATTCATTGTTCCGGAACTCACATTTTTCAATGAATCTAAAAAATCCAATTGTAACTGTTGCGTTAATAAGAATTTCTTCATCAGCCGGTTTGCAATATCACTTACAGGTGAAGTGAAGCACAGCAAATCACTTTCCTCACTCAGAAACTTGGCAAACAGAAAGAGAAAGAGACACAGATAGTGTACCATCACATATCGATCATCACGTTTTGCAGACGTCAAAGAAAGAAGATAATTGAATAAGAGAGTTGAAAGTAATTGGACAGAAATGTGTCACCAATGTTAGAAACGAGCGGAAGAATTCAGATTTCAAGAGGTAGTGTTGGAAGGAGGTGGATGAACGATGCCATAATAGGTGATAGACGTCAGATGTCTTCTCGATGAAAACGTTGTATGATGGTACGTATATTTATTAAAAAAGGACCAAATAAGCCGTTCATATTTTCAAGGTTCAAGGCATGAGAAAATTAAAAAATAATTACAGAAGTACATGAGACAATGTTAGAAATTTTCAGAGTTTAATGTGAGGTGTGATGAGAAATGTAATTGAGCAATGTTGGTTCTGAATATGGAAAATGAGATATTTACGGGAAAGACGGTGTGAGGAGAGTATTTCTAAGCATTGATAATAAGAGTAGTGAAAAATTGTGAGTAAGCTTTGGAAAAGTTTATAAGACACCAATGGAACCTCTCTCTCTCTCTGGAATGATCTACAGTGCCCTTCAAAAGTATATGTAGACACCCCCACATTCTGGCTGTTCTGGATTTTCTGGGCGAAATAAAAAAATCGGCAAATGCAGTTTGATCAGGCGTGTCAGAAAATATATGGGTGAATAATTTCAATCGAATCCGGTGCTCGGCATTTGATCTAGAGCAGATAAATCAAAAATCGGAGCCGTCAAAAGTACATATAGACAGTTTTTAGAATAAGTCAAATAAGTTAACAATTTTTATTATAAAACAATAATTTTTACAATCAGTAGTAAAAACGGTTTCCTTTAAATGCAATTAGGTCAAAACATCGCTTGGACATTTTATCCGCTTGTGGATAGAGGTGTAATTGTTCCAATATTTTTCGATGGCATTTTTCAAATTCTGAACGGAGTTGTATTGTTTCGAATTTGCGTAAACTGCTCGGGCAAGAATGGGCCCGCGGATAATGAGTTTCATCGATTTTCGGCTTATCCTAAACTCCGTTCACATCTTTCTCATGCTTGCCTCCGGATTTCTCCGAATTCTCTCTCTGACGGCTTTGACGACATCATGAGTCGTGACAGACACCGGAAGACCAAATGACACTTCCTTCAGAATTTTGCAACGGGCAAGACGACTACGTCAGTCCGCTGTGAAAATATTGAAATAATAGAAATCCATTTCAGCTAAAACCGAGATGTTTGGTTGTTACAAATTCGCTAATTTCCATTTGTTTTTTTTTTCATACGCGTCCTTCTCCGTGTCTTTCTTTCATCTTTTATCGTTTTTTACATTTGTTTCGAACATAGGATCTTCGACGGGTGTTCCTGATTCCCTAACTCACACTTGCAGAAAATCATGAAATTAAATAATCGTGATAAGAGTAATCTAGAGTATCATAGAGTCATTTTCAAATCTTGGGTTGTCTTCAAATTTGTTAGAATTTATGTCTGTTTGTTCGAAAAAGATATTTCCGGTCCGAATGTTTTATTTCTGCGTGGCATATACTCAACGTGTCCCGTTTCACTGATTTGATCTGATAAAACATATATAAAAATGCCTGATTCCCACCCAATCTACCGACAAAAGAAAATCGAATTCCCTCAATGATAAACGAAGAATTACTATGATATAGTTTTCAACGAAAATGATAACTTGTTTGCACCGTTCTCCGAATCTGTGCAGAATGGTAAACTTTTGCTCACTGCTGGCACTCTGCGTGCCCAATCTTTGGTGTCATTCCGGTTGGTTTCAGAAGAGAAAGAGGATTTAGAAGATGATTTTCAGTTTCAGCCTTTCCTGACAAGGACCACAACGGTAACAATCCGCTGGTTTTCAAGTACAGTGAGTTGAGGAATCATTGACTCTTTCTCATTCTTTTTACTCTCTTTTACTCCTAAATAGCACCTCGTTATAGATCGGCGCACTTCAGACTTGACGCTTTCTCTCAACTACAATTTTCTGCAACAATCTTCACCCACCGACTTCGACCACGATTCGCAGCCGCACCCAGACCAGAACATTAGTCCGAATG
>AP018153.1:10885668-11001274 GCA_003052745.1 Caenorhabditis inopinata
CATGAACCGTCACAAAGACAGCAACCCACAAAATGCAAATATCCGTCAAAAAATAATCCCGCCAGAAATGACACCAACAACAAGGCTACACATTCCAGTCCATTCGAAAAGAAATCGTGGCCATGCATATTCGTAAGAGAGAGGTCACAGAAGCAGTGACTGCAAAACATATCCCAACTTTCCCGACAGAGTGAAGATCCTAGAAGGAGAGATGCCTCAGTCAGCAACATTCTACATCCCAATGCAAACAAGCCGAATCGAGAATGCTACCACTGCAAATCCAAAGATCATCACGCTCTCTTCTGCAAAGAAGAAGGCAAGATTCAAATGGCAAAGACAAAATTATTAAAACAAAAAGACAAACACCAAAGACTCAAGCAGCGGCCATTGCAGATGCCCAAGGTCAGTTGGTACGTGAATCACGTTCGAGAAAAAAGAAAAATGCCCAAGAAAATGTAATTCAAAACACAACTCTAGCAAAAGGTCATGAAACTTTCGTACCAACAATCGAAGCAAAAGCTTTCAATCCAAAGAACAACGATGGATTCCTATCGCCCTCATGCTTGACACGGGATCAGACCAGTCCTATATAAAGTCAGACATAACAAAAGCATGGGGACTACCAAATCATGGCACTAAACTATGAATACCAGAGTCTTTGGATCAAACGCTCCGGAAGTAAAAGAATATCAAAAGACGATGATCCGCCTCCAAACCGACAATCATCAAGTCCTGGAATTGGAATTATTCGCAGTCAAAGACATAGCGGGATCAATCAGGAAGAGCCAGCTAACTAACGAAGACATGAAAATGATTCTAAAGAAACGTTGGATAATCAATGGAGATGCCTTCAAAACAAAATCAGAACCCCAAATGTTGATTGGATGCGATTACCTGAACAAGATACTAGAAGGTCAACTCCACAGCCTCCCATCGGGGATCTCCCTAATAAAAACCAAAATGGGATTCACAACAATGGGAAAGCAAGAATCAACACAACTTCCTGAGCCGACAACAGTCAATCCAATTTGCATGATAAGCCAAAACATCGACTATGAGAGATACACGGAAGACCACCAGAAAATGGATATGTGCATGAAATCACCAGAGGAATTCACAGGTCCACTCACCGAAGAACAAACTGAGATGGATGAAAAGACCATTGCTTTCTTTAAAGAAACAATAGAGAGAAGAGACAATGCGTATTACGTACGCCTTCCGATGATCGAGAATTATCCAATAATTCCGGATAATTTCAACATTCAAAATCAGCCGTCTACAAAAAGTCCAGAAACAGTACTCAACGGAAATACTCCAAAAGATGAACGAAGTGTTCATGGATCAAGAGGAACGCCGATACATCGAAAGAGTTCCACTTGTTCGTGGAGACACAACGGGAAGAGTTCACTATAACCCTTGCCAACCAGTCATCACCCCTCACAAAACTACCACCAAATGCAGAGTAGTAGTTGATGGATCAAGTCACACAAAAAATCAACCATCACTCAAAGACATCATCAAGAAGGGACCGGTCATCCTCCCAGACATAGTGCATATGCTGTTGAGATTCCGAGGAGGGAAAACTGTCATCATCTCCGATGTGGAAAAAGCCTTCCTACAAGTCTTCTTACATGAAGACGACAGAGACTACACAAGAGTACTATGACTTAAAGACTACAATAAGGCTGCAACGATTGACAACGTGATCGTATACAGACTGACCAGAGTATTATTTGGATTGAATGTATCGCCATTCCTCTTAGCAGCCACTATTCTTCACCATCTGGATTCACAACAAGACAAGCAGATAACCAAAGAGATTGGAAACAACCTCTACGTCGACAACTTAATACAAACCACAGATGAAGAATCAGCTCAAGCTACCATTGGAATTTACCATCGAACCAAGCAGATCTTCTCAGAAATGGGGATGAACATGCGTGAGTTCAGATCAAACAACACACAATTCAATGAGTTGATAGAAGAAAAAGATAAGTCTTCCGAAGAGATTGTGAAAATTCTTGGAACTCCCTGGTCATCCATTGAAGACAAGATTATAATTAAAGTCGAATGCGAAGACACCCTAAAAAACTCCAGAAGAACGATTTCCAGTGCGATAGCCAGCGTTTTTGACCCAATGGGATTCTTAGCACGAATCATCCTTCAAGCTAAACTATTCCAAAGAGACAATCTCTGGAATAATGGATACAATTGGGATACGGAAATATCAGATCAACACAACGCATCATGGCAAAAAATCGTCAAAGAAATTATTGGATTCTCCAAGGAAATGCCCAGGCATGTAATCCAGAAAAAAGACAAAAACACACTTGTCATGTTCACAGACGCAAGCAAAGAAGCAATTGCTTGTGCCATATACGTCGTGAACAACCTGGGAACCAACATACTTTTCGCCAATTCAAAAATCAAGCCCTTAAAAGAAATATGGACCATACCCAAATTGGAGACACAGGCTCTCCAAATGGGAACAGAGAAGACGCTCACGGTAATCAAAGCTCTTCAGGATGGAGATATCACCATCGAAGAAGCATTCATCTTCACAGACAGCTCGATTGCACTCGATTGGATTAAAGCCGAACCAGCAAAAGAGAAGAGTGGAATCTTCATTTTCAACCGAGTCAAAACCATCAGAGAGATAGTCAGTGAAATAGAAGAGCGAGGAGTACCAGTAAGGTTCGGGCATGTGAGAACCGACGAGAACCCAGCAGACTTAGGCACTCGAGGCTGTGACGCTGATAAAATTGCAACGGTGAACGTACTCAATAAACGATTAATGGAAGCAAAATCGACGGATTTTAAAAAGAAAACAGCTCAGAGAAAGCTCTGGGATTCGACAAAAACGACCCTGGACCACCTGAAAGGCTTGGAACAGGAATTAAAAAGTTCAATTACAAAATTCAATAAAGCGTCTACCGAGAAAAATTGAAATTAGAGGACGAGAGCCAATGGACGATGAAGAAAATTACGGTCGATATAGAAGAAACAATTAGACGATGCGAGTACCTAAAAATGCAATTGGGGAAAGATAAAAAATCAACCAACTCCAAAGAAACCGAAAAGAAAAAGTCCAAGAACGAGAAGACATTGGAACAGTCCGAGTAATCGAAATGCAGGAAAGAAGACTGCATATTGTGCGGAGGATCACATTTTTCCGACACGTGCAAAAAAATCAGTGACGCTAATTGTAAGGAAAGAATAAAAATCCTAGAAGAGAAGAAAGCATGAAAAGGAGGCTACAAGATAGATCCAAAACACGAAAAGAACGAATGCACATCGAAATTTCTGCGCAGAAACGAGTGTAAAGACAAACACCATATGTCCGAAGAAGAAGAAAAGTTCTGCCAAGTCAGAAGACGGGAACGTGGACAAACTGACGGTGACTAAGAAAAAAGCGCACGCAAACATTGCTAAGATGCAAGAGAGCGAGAGCGAAGAATACAAAAATAAGTCACATCAAGAAGAAAGGGAGCAGACAGAAGGACAAGAGATTGCGGCATCGACGCAAGAGTCCTTCCTAGCGACTTTGAAGACCGAAGCTTTCAACAGGAAAACAGAGAAGTGGGATTTTGTAACAATCTTGCTATACTGTGGAGCTAGCTCAACGAAACTACTCGGAAAAAAAATAAGCTAAGCAATCTCAGACCTAAAAGGAACGAAAAAGGAGTGATAGTCTGCCGAGGAAGAATAAAACGAGCAGGTATCATGGGCGAAGCGAATGGACCTATTCTACTGACACTTAACTCAAGACTAAGCACATTGACAGTTTTCGAAGCACTCGGGAAATATCATAATTCTTTGGATCACACCATGGCGGAAGTGAGGAAGACAACTTGGATTCTAAAACTCCGATCGTTAACCAAAGCGATCCTCAAGAAATGTGTAGCATGTCAAAGAATGACCAAACAGCCTTTCCAGTACCCAAACACCGGTTAGTTACCTTCATACAGAGTTAAGGAGAGCAGATCATTTGAAAACATTGGATATTTTGGTTTAGACTATTTTGGACCAATCGCTTATATGTCGGAAGACAATCAGAAAAAAGAAGCTCACGGAGCAATGTTCACCTGCATGGCAACGAGATTAATCCATGCAGAAGTCGTACCGAATGAAACAACAACTTCATTCATTCAAGCGTTTTGGAAATTTGTATCAATGAGAGGCATACGAAGAACAGTTATCAGTGATAACTCTCCAACATTCCTTTTCGGAGAAGAACTAATAACGGAATCGAGTAAAGGACGAGATCTCTCTCTCTCTCTCTCTCTCTTGAAACCCGAGAGTTCCTGCAAATAATGGAGATTTATAGCCCCTTACTAGTTGTTTTATGACTTTCTAGTGTATCATACGCGAAACTGTTTACGTCCGAGGTCACTCCGGTGTTAGTAACTAGTCACCATCAGGAATTCTGGAAACAGTAAATTCGAAGAAGGACTATTCTATTCTATTGCTACCCTCCGTGCTTGTCGTGCAGGACTCAGAAAAAAGCTATCTCTTCTCATTCTATCGATTTTTTTGCGACCAAATGTCTCCCACTCCCTGACCCCCCCCCACATATCTCCTCCTTTTTGCAGCGTTGTTCCCAGGTGGACAGGTGGAATATTGCAAGCAGTTTAAAATCATTTTTTGATAGATTTGTGAAGGATAGTAATGATGTGGAATGATTATGAATATACTCGTTGTCATCGTTATACCCTGCTGACATGGTGTAATCGAGAGCAAGTGAGAAAAACGTCAATTACAGTTGTTTTCCAATATTTTCGGTAATTCAATGAAATCAGAAGATTTCAGTTGTTCACTGTTCACCCAAAGTTTCCAGACTCTGAAATAATTTTCAGCATTACAGGGTGGCAGCCATGTACTGTTACGCAACTTTGCGTGAATTCTGGCGCATGAGCACAAGTCGCTACTGTATCAATTTTATTTTTTATTAATTATTACATATTTATTATTATGTTTTTCAATTTTCTGGTCGCAACTTCCTTTTTTAAGGTAATGGCGGCTGCTTCACCCCATCGTGGTTCTATTATTAAAATGATGCAGCAGGGTGTGTCGAATTCGGAGATCGCTAAACGGCTGAACGTCAACCGAATGCTTGTTCATCGGACTGTCACTCGCTACCACCGTCTTCGTACACTTGATGACCGTCCAAGATCGGGTCATCCTGTCACTGTGACGACGCCAAAAGCTGTGAAAGCCGTTCAAGAAAGAATTCGAAGAAATCCGGAGCGAAGCATGAGGAAGCTTGCTAAAGACTTCAAAATGAGCCGATATTCTATGGTAATCATTGTCAAAGAGAAGCTGAAGATGACTTCGTACCGTATGCAACACGGCGCATTCCTCACCGAGAAAAACAAAGCTCTCCGAATGCAAAAAGCACGAAAACTTCTTCACGGCACGCACTCAGGCACGCACCTCTCGACACTGTTCACAGACGAGAAAATTTTCACCGTCGAAGCTAATAAGAATGGCCAAAACCATCGGATTATTGCAAAAGACTTTCAAACTGCCTGTAAGAACGGAAAAATTCTCAATAAGACATCTCATCCGTCTTCAGTCATGGTTTTTGGTGGAATTTGCTCCGATGGCAAAACCCCGCTGATTTTTGTTGATGTGGGAGCCAAGGTGAACCAAACTTACTACAGAAAACACATTTTAGAGGCTGCAGTTCTTCCGTGGTCCAAATCGCATTACGGAAACCGACCCTGGTGCTTCCAACAAGACGGCGCACCGGCTCATCGCGCCAAGGCCACTCAGCAGTGGTGCAAGAACAATTTTCCTGAGTTCATTTCCTCGTCAGAATGGCCAGCGTCGTCATCCGATCTGAATCCTATGGACTTCGCCGTTTGGGGATATTTGACCCAGAAGGTTTCCACCAAAAACTACGCTAATTTGAGCGCTCTGAAGGTCGCACTTGTGAAAGCCTGGGACGAAATGGATGCCAACTACCTGCGTGCCGTGGTGGACGCTTACCCGAAGAGATTGAGAGCGGTGGTGAAGGCCAAAGGAGGGCAATTTGAAAACTATCGTTAAAACTTGTTTTTGTATCATTTCAATAAACTTCTGTCCAATTTTGGTTTAAATTGAACTTGTTTGAAGACATTTATAACGTTTATGATGCCACTCTGTAACTTCATTTGGATGCCACTCTGTAACTTCGAAAATCAACTTTTTTATTTCGCAATAATAACCCCTATGCTTTTATAATATTTGCAGCAGGTCGGGCTTCAACAAACAGAAAATAAAATATATTAAAAATTAAATAACTAAAATGCTCACCTTTCCATCAGAAAAATAGCTGAGGATCTCGAAATGCCTCGCTTCTCTATGACAATGATACACCACAGCACACTGAAAATTGTTAAAATAAGCGTGAGCGTGGCTCATCCTCATTCCAAGAGGTAACCCCCCCCCCCCGTTAAATATCTTTTGAAAAACTTCAATTCTTTATTCAATTCAGTATTCACAGATCTTCAAGGATAGCTTACAATGCTGAAATTGAGTGGTCTCAATATTTGGTATTTAATGTAAGTGGAAAAGCGTCAAAGGCGCACCAGTTTCTTCAAAAACTCAATTTCCTCCATCTAGAGGCCTTGATCTTGCCGTCATTTGTGTATTATTCTGGATTTTTATGATTACCACTGCAATCGTGTGGCACTGTCGGAAATCGAGAAAAAAGCCGATTCGCTTTAATGGAAACGAAAAAATATATTGATTGGGAACATAAATTTTGATTTTAAAGATTGCTTTTCTTTCATCATCTTTCTATTTAAACAGTTATTTAAAAGTATTTATTGACAGAATAATCAAGTTTTATTAATTCTTCAAAATAAGAACTACGTTTGCTCTTAGGATTTTTCTCATGACCCCGGTTTCAACACCTTCTGAAAATTCGGTTCTGCATTCTGCTTGCTTCTCATCGCAGAAGAACGTGGCGGCTGCACGGTGGATGTTGTCCAGTAGGGTTTTAAGCATCTGAAATGGGCAATCATAAATTTGAAAGCAAAACAAATTAATATAATTTATTTTTGGGACATTATGAGAAATTAATAAAAGACATTCTTACACTATGTATGTCGTGCTAGGAGAAATGTTTCACAGCTGCTGCAGTGTGTGTGACTGTTACTTGCATTTTCAGCTGAAATCGTTTGAAGTTACAGACTTTTAAGTCTCACCAGACGTTTTTATTTTCGGAACTTTCTGAACATAAATGACAATAACAGTTTAAATGATTGATATCATAACCCAAAACACGAACTTCTACACCATGCTCATTGAACCGTTTTCGCTGCCTTTGCCAGGTACTCATCGCACTTTGTCTACGAATATTGGAAGCAGTTTAAAATCATTTTTTGATAGATTTGTGAAGGATGTGGAATGATTATGAATATACCCGTTGTCATCGTTATACCCTGCTGACATTGTCTCCAAGTGCCATTTAAAGCAAATATCCTGAATTTGGAAGCAAAATAATTGAAAGATATACATTTGAAACAAGCCAGCATTTTTCATTGAACATCATCGAGAGTAAGTGAGAAAATCGTCACATACAGCTGTTTTCCAATAATTTTAGTGCATTTGAGATTCATTGAAATCAGAAGTCCATCCAATTTTTCAATAATTCTCAATTGTTGTCTTCTCAAATTGCAAAAAAGGCAATTTCTTTTTTATAATTTAAGAATAAATTCATTCCGAAGGCTCCGAATTATGAACCCATCATTTTATTCAAAAAAACATTTGAATTAAAGAAAGAGAGAAAGAGATAGAGGAATAATTAAAATTAAAGAAATAGAACATTAGATACAATAAAAATGAAAACATTTCAGATTCCATTATTGCCAGTAATTTGGAATTTGAAACCGCCATTGGGTTATAAATTAAAGTAATTAAAGAAAATAAAAGAATCATAAATTAGTATTTGTTTTTGAAAAATAGAATCCATGATCGTGGTTGAGATACAACGTTTCTGAATGAACCAAAGTGACTGTTATTGTCATTGCAGCGCACTTGATGGTTACACAATCGACTCGATGGCAGACAAAGAGATAAATCTGCTTGGAGCAGTCATGAAAGTGGTGTTTGTAGATTCGTCAGGTTTTAATGAATTCCCAAATGAAAATTCATCGATGCGAAATAAATTGGTGCGGTGATGAAGGAAACAAGTTCCCTATATAATCATTTTTTGAGTTTTGTCGACGGTAACAAAGAACAATGCAGCTGGCAGTGATCAGGAGAAGAGCGCAGAATCCAATTGAAATACTTCTGAAAGTAAACAATGAATTCGACAAAAAAAAAAGAGAAATTGCGATTAAATAGTGTAAAATAACTTACATATAACTGATTTCGAAGTCAAAATTTGATGGCTGAAATGGGATTTCGATGGAAGTGGATGTTGGAATAAGTGTGGAGCTTCTGGAACGACGATCGCAGAAAGGACCATAGAATCCATTTTGACAAATGAAAAGCGATCTCACTGATAATATGATCCTATCGTTATCAATCACTCTAGAATCCCATAATCCATTATTTTTTAAATGGAATAATTGAGCAGTTCCAGCAGATATAGATGCTCCAGAGAAGTGATGAAGCAGTTGGAAATTGATTGAAATTTTATCATGAACGCCTTCAGAATATATGTCGAGCAGTCTTGTTTCATAAGCCGCCAGACGTACAGTTTCGGAGAATTCGGATGATCTTTGGAGGTGGAGAAGGCAGTCTCTGTCCGAAGTCAATTCGAAGCGAAGAATGCCGGAAGAATGGCATTCTGAAATGAAGGCGGCAGTCAGAATAAAAGAGAAAAGGAATGCGTTCATCACTGAAGACGTAAAGATGAACAACTGACGTCTTCAATCTGATCGTGTAGTGCACAATCACAGGTTCCGCCTATTTCTAGCATTTTCCCGCCCACTTTTATGGGGTTTTAGTCATGATGTCAACCGACATCTAAACCTAAAAAATTACACATTGAGAGCATCTTGTCATCATTTTGTCGGAGCTGTTGAAATCTTAAATCTGCGACGATATACTCAACAGTATACTTGGTGCATCTTAATTTCTTCAAATAAAGTATACAGTAAGATTTTTGGGACACTCCAACACGAATTTAGCAATGAAATACCTGTGAATAAGATCACTATGCAAATGGCTTTTTAGGCCTTTTTCGCCGGCAATCGACTATTATAAAACAAAAAAAAATACGTCAATTTCCTTTCAAAATGACTTTCAATTCAGATGAGACCTTTGAACCAGAGAATTGATTTCTGGAAGTTTTCAGCATCCAGACCTCTGGTTGCCAAATCTGATGGAATTCTTAGCGTGTCCAAAACGACGTCGATGTTCTATTCTTTTAGATTTTTCATTATCTTGTGGATTGTTGAGAAGGAGATGCGGTTCTGTCGATACAGTTGTTCCAAAGTGAAACTTATTCCTATGCACTTATCAACTTTTATCAACATTGAATACTCCGTGATTTTTTCGCATCTCTCGATATAGCGCTATAGCGACAATGCAAGAGCTTTCCTACTAGGTCAATCAATGATCATCGAATACATAAACAACTACGATCCAGTAATGGACTTTATCAGTCTTATGGCGAGACTGTTATGAAAAGTAAAATTTCAAAGTTGATTATCAGAATAATTTGTACTCGATTACGAGCACTTCAAGTCATTTTCCATCTAAGCCCCGCCCCTTCTTCCTCATCCTATGATAACGAGTTGTTTACGACTCGATATCATATTTGAACTTGTTGTTCATTTTTCTTCCACTCTACTTTCAGGTGGATTTTCTCTTTTTATCTTTGTCTTTAACGTTGACTTTGACTTTGACTTCACCTTTACCTTCACCTTTACCTTTACCTTTACCTTTATCTTAATCTTTCTCTTAATCTTAATCTTAATCTTAATCTTATTCTTATTTTTATTCTTATATTTTCTATAAATGGTTTAATTACCCAAGTTTGAGGTAAATCAATACGACCGAATTAATTTGGGAGAATTTAATATATGGTGATTCGACCATCATAGAAACGAACCCGAAGGACAAAAAGACCCGCGTGGCACATAAAGAAAAATTGATCGAAATCAATTCGAAAAAAAAACGATGGCTCTCAGCGCGAAACAAGGAGCGATGACCAGAGCGAACAACGCTCTCCGGAAAACCATCGATGAAACAATCCAGAAGATCCCCTTCTGGAAAGAACTACCTGATGATACAATTATCATACACAAACAGGACATGGAGGAATTGGAATTCCTGCTAAAATCCAAAGCAGAAACGCTGCAAAACACATGGACAAAGTATGTCGACGCCGTGGACAGTATCCAGAAAGGTGAGACAGAAGCCATAGCAGCCGCTGAAAAGCTTTTGGACAATGCTAATGACACAATGGACAATTATCATACAGTCAAAGACCAGCTGGCTTTTCAACTGCAAAGACTGAAGGTAAAGAACAGTCCTGCACCACCATACCCATTGCTCCAAACGGACAACGGACAAAATCAACCGATCGTACAGATTGTTGATAAACAAAATCTCCACAAGCTGCCCAAGTTCAAGGGAAACGCTTGGGAATTTTCCAACTTCTGGGCACTATTCGAGGAGCTGGTAGATCAAAATCATTGGACAGAACTGGTCAAGTTCAACAAACTGATGGAGAATCTGGAAGGAGATGCTAAGCTGATCGTGTCAAAGTACATCAGCTCGGAAAACAAGTACCAACTTGCGGTGGACCATCTTCAACGACGATACAACAATAAAGAAGCAATCGTCGCAGAGCTGACCTCTCAGCTTAAGAAGGAGAAGGCGCCATCGTTCTCCACGAAAGACCAGAGGCATCTTTTGGATAGAATACTGTGCCTGACAAATCAGTTGAAGGATCTAAAGGAAAATATTGAAAGCAGAATGCTCAAGGACGAAATCATCGGAAAATTTGCCAACCGCATCCGAGAAGCTGTCTTCAAGATGAAGAAAAAATCGAATGCGGACTGGACAATTGACTGTGTAATGCAGGACTTGGAAGATGTCATTGAGAGCGAAGAGGAACTGAATCGATACATGGGACGAGACGATGCCCAGAAAGACAATAGGAAACACCCGGCAAAGGACAACTGTCCCTCTCAATCGACGCAAGCACCGAAATCGAGCAAAAAACAACTCCCTTGTGTGTTCTGCAAGAATGACGGACATCGGAGTTACGAATGCAGGACAGTAGTCAACCAGAAAGATCGTCAGAAAATTTTGGAAGCTGAAAAACGATGCCGCAGATGCCATAGCTCAAATCATACATTAGACAATTGCAAGAAAACAACCACTTGTTTCAATTGTAAGTCAAAAGACCATCATGCATACTTCTGCAACAAGCAGAAGACCAGTGAGTATGCCAAGGACAAATCGGCTTTACAACCGAAAGATCAAGCCATACAGGCAGTGGCTATCTCAAGAGGACACAAGTGCCAAGAAGGCGATAAGACTTGCCAACAACATGCACATGGCAACACACAGTGGATGCATGATAGAAAAGAGACAAGGCATCAGGAATGCAAAACAAACATTGCTCTAAAAGATCACCAAACCTTCATTCCAACGATTGAAGCAAGAGCGTACAATCCGAGGGAGCGTTGCTGGACTCCTATTTTACTCATGCTTGACACTGGTTCAAACCAGTCCTATATAAAGTCAGACATAACAAAAACATGGGGACTACCAAATCATGGCACCCAAACTATGCATACCAGAGTCTTTGGATCACACGATCCGGAAGAAAAGGAATACCAAAAAACGATGATTAGCCTTCAAACTGACAATCAGCAAGTCCTGGTATTGGAACTATTCTCAGTGAAAGACATAGCGGGATCAATCAGGAAGAATCAGCTAACCAACGAAGACATGCAAATGATTCTAAAGAAACGGTGGATAATCAATGGAGATGCCGTCAAAACAAAATCAGAACCCCAAATACTGATCGGATGCGATTACCTGAGCAAGATATTAGAAGGTCAACTTTACAACCTCCCATCTGGGATCTCCCTAATAAAAACCAAAATGGGACTCACTACAATGGGAAAGCAAGGATCAACACAACTTCCTGAGCCGACAACAGTCAATCCAATTTGCATGATAAGCCAAAACATCGACTATGAAAGAAACATGGAAGACCACCAGAAAATGGATATGTGCATGAAATCACCAGAGGAATTCACAGGTCCACTAACTGAAGAACAATCAGAATTGGATAAAAAGACCATTGCTTTCTTTGAAGAAACGGTAGAGAGAAGAGACAATGCGTATTACGTACGCCTTCCGATGATCGAGAATTATCCAATAATTCCGGATAATTTCAACATAGCGATCAGCCGCCTACAGAAAGTCCAGAAACAGTACTCAACGGAAATACTCCAAAAGATGAACGAAGTGTTCATGGAGCAAGAAGAACGCCAATACATCGAAAGAGTTCCACTTGTTCGTGGAGACACAACGGGAAGAGTTCACTACAACCCTTGCCAACCAGTCATCACCCCTCACAAAACTACCACCAAATGCAGAGTAGTAGTTGATGGATCAAGTCACACAAAAAATCAACCATCACTCAACGACATCATCAAGAAGAGACCGGTCATCCTCCAGAAATCGTGGACATGCTCATCAGATTCCGCGCAGGACGCACGGTTATCATTTCCGATGTTGAAAAAGCCTTCTTGCAAGTATTTTTGCACAAAGATGATCGAGACTTCACAAGAGTGCTGTGGTTGAAGGACTTCAGAAAAACTGCAACGATGGACAACGTCATCGTGTACCGCTTCACACGAGTTCTATTCGGACTCAACGTGTCACCATTTCTGTTAGCCGCAACCATTCTTCATCACTTGAAACAATTGGACGACATCCATCTGTCCAAAGACATCGCGAACAATCTCTACGTGGACAACCTCGTCCAGACTACGGATTTTGAAGACCACGAAACCGTGCAGATCTACAACCGCACCAAGACGATTTTCTCTAAGATGGGAATGAACATGAGAGAATTTAGATCCAACTCAGAAGTGTTCAACACTACCATCGACGAAAAGGACATCTCAGCTGAAAAACAGATGAAAGCTCTTGGAATCCCATGGTCATCAATCGAGGACACCATCACGATGAAAGCAGATACGGAAGAAGTACTTCAAAACTCAAGAAGAACAATTTCGAAAGCCATCGCGAGCATCTTCGATCCAATGGGATTCCTGGCACCGCTGATTCTCCAAATGAAGATTTTCCAAAGAGACAATTTATGGAACAACACCTATGGATAGGACACTCCGATCTCCGACGAACACAACGAAACTTGGTCCAAAATTACCAACGACGTCAAGGGATTAGAAGTGACAATGCCGAGGAACGTTGTGAGGAAGACGGCGGTCAACAAACTCGTGATCTTCACAGACGCGAGCAAGGACGCCACAGCCTGCTGTGGGTACGCGATCAACGAGCTGGGCTCACATCTGCTCTTCGGAAAGTCAAAGATCAAGCCTCTCAAAGAAGCGTGGACTATTCCGAAACTGGAGACACAAGCCCTCAAAATGGGAACGGAGATGGCACTCAAAGCAGTCAAAGCCCTCCGAGAATGATCCATCGAAGTGACCTCAGTCACAATCGTCACCGACAGTGCAATTGCTCTAGATTGGCTCCGCTCGAATCCTGGAAAAGAAAAAAGTGGAGTGTTCATCACAAACAGGATCAGATCCATCATCGAAGCAGTCAGCCAGATCGAGGAATACGGCATCAACGTTCGATTTGGACACGTCAGAACTGACCAGAATCCAGCAGATCTTGGGACACGTGGATGTACCAAGCTCGAATTCAAGGACACCATGTGATGGAATGGACCGACATTCCTCAACGAACAAGAAGACAAGCGGATAACAGTGAGCAAGATATTCTCTCTCACAGAGGACACATTGATTCAATGTTCAGCAATAACCGGTATCGCACCACATCAGCCAATCTTCGACCTGACCGTGACCAAGATGATTCGAATTGCATCGTACGTTCTGCACTTCATCAAGAAAAGCAGCAAAGGACTGAACGAGAAGAGGAGAAAAGAAATGGAGAAGTCACTACCGCTCTATTGGACTATTAATTTCGAAAAAATGTTTCAAATAATTTTCGATGATTTTCAGACTCTTTTATAGCGTTTAATTCAAAAATTCATCTATTAGATTTTAGGAAAAAATCTGAAATACGTTCTGTAGAACGTTCAAGAGGAAGAATTAAGAAGAATGCCGAGTTACAGAAACATTTTCTCCGATGTAAGTCGTTTTCATGACGCTAACGTAAATAGCCGACACTATTTGGGAGAATGCGAACGCGCCCTACTGAACTTGCAAAAAAAAAGCGGGGATTTAAATTATTCAAATTATCCAACCGTTTTTCTTTGTTTTTCAATGAGTTTTTTTCTAGAAAACATATTTTTAAAAAAAAGGCGCTATGGTAGTTGGTGGGAGTTAATGGTTTTTGGTCATTTTTGGAGCTTTATTCTTGATTTAGATATAAGTTATGATTAACTAATAAGCGATAAAAAATCCTTTGAAAGTTCAAAAAAATTGCAAAAATTGCTCATTGTTGAAGCGCGCCACGCGTAAAAAAACAACTTACAAATATTTTAACAATAGCAGCAAACATTTTCAAAAAAAATTAAGAAAAAAGCTCCAAAAATTATTAAAAACCATTGACCCCCCTCAACTACCATAGCGCCTAAATATACAGGGTGGCTGAAAACGTGCGCGAAAAAAAAACGCTTCAATTAATTTTTTTTTCATATTATCTCCAAACAAATTTATTCCTATACAAAACAAGCTAAAACATTAACGATTTACAAAAGATTTTCGAAGTGGCCACCATCTGCTTTGATACAGGCATCAATTCTCTTCTTCACAGAATCGACGGTGCGCCGCAGGTAGTTGACGTCCAAATTGTCCCAGATTTTGGTCAATTCGGTACGCAGATCTTTCAAATTGTGCACTTTGCGGTCCCTCAATTGTCCCTCCATATGACCCCACACAGAAAAGTCAAGTGGATTAAGGTCCGGACTGTTGGCAGGGTAAAGATCCTTAGTCAAAAAATTGCCAATTTTTGACTCGATGAATTGGATAGTCGTTTATGCGCCATGCGCAGGCGCCCAGTCCTGTTGTAGGGTCATATTGGGGTGTGATTGCTTCCAGGGAAGCACTGCTTTTGTGAGAATCTCATCTTGGTACACTTTGGCGTTGATTTTCACGTTTTTATCGATGAAAATGAGCGGAGTTTTGCCGGTAGCGCTAATTCCTCCCCAGACCATCAAACTTTTTGGAAAAAGGGACCTCGTAGCAATTTTTCGCTTTCTGGTGTTTTTTTGAGACGGGCTGATGATTTGCCGATGATTTTGGGAGTTTTTGGCAACTTCCACAGTGAAAACTTTCTCATCTGTCCAAAGGGTCTCCGCCAAACGGCGCACAGTCAAAAAAGCGCGCAACTTCTTGCATTTCTCCTTTCTATTAAGCTTGGCTTGATCAGTGAGCACTTGGCCGTTCAGCAATCGGTAACTGAACATCTTGAGTTCGTTTTTCACTATTGACTGAACCGATTGTCTGGATATTTTGAGATCAGACGCCATCTTGTTCAAGCTGAGGCCATCTTTTCGATCAATGCGTTTTTTGATGATTCCTCGCATCTGCCGGGTGTTCACGGTGCGCTTTCTTCCTCTTCCAGGCTTTGTCTTAACGTGTCCGACTTCCTTGAATTGTTTCACGATCTTTTGAACGGTTCTCAGGGGGACTCGGAGCCGAGTTGCAATTGCCGAGTTCTTCATCCCCGACGCCGACAGCCGAGAAATGGCTTCCCGATGCTCGCAAGTTTTTGTCATCACCTAAAAAACACAATTTCGGATAAAAACAATAAAAAGCAATCAGAAACAAATAAATACACGCGAAAAAAAATTTATACAATCTATTTAATTACTAATAAAATGCACGCGCACGTAATTTTTAGCCACTGTAAATTTATTTCAAAAATAACAACAAAACCAGAAAAAAATTAAAAGTAGTCAAAATTAATCGGAATTTTCATTTGAATCAATTTCAATTTCGTAATTGTCTGGATAAAGTGTAAAATAAGAATTCGGGGAACATTTGCATTGCTTGTTACTTAAAATACGCGAAAAATGGGCTGCTTGTTTTCATAAAACGCATCGCTTCCATTCCGTCGTAAGGCTTTCAAATTCTAATGGATGGGCATCTGGAGGAAGTAGCGGATCTTCCTAAAATTTTAGTGCACCCAAAAGTTAATTGAAGGTTTTCTACCTGTGCACAAATAGAACAGCGTCCAATTTTTCTTTTTTTTAATCAAAATAGAATTGGAAGCGTTGATAGTCTGTCAAAAAAAAAGAAAAAAAAATGATAATCTCAGAAAACTTTATAAGAAAAATAAAGCAATCTTCCAATGGCTCTACGAAAAATTACTATTTATATTTCCGAAAAAGAGGATCTAAATTATGTTCTAATCGAGCCGCGAAAAATTCTCGTATCATGATTGTTCATGCATTTGAAAAATTCTGAAAATGCATAATAATATGTATTCTTTCCATATTAACTCGAATTTTCATAGTTTCTTTTTAAATCTGCCTTTTCTGTGACTAAAACGTTTTATTTCCGATCCAAATGAAAATTTTCATAATTTAAATCGCCTTTTTTTTTTGAAAGTTCGGTAGGGCGCGTTTGCATTCTCCCAAATAGTGTCGGCTATTTACGTTAGCGTTTGTTTTTCTATAATAAATACACAAAATTTTATAAAAATTTTGAATGCCGACTTGAATGGAAATTTAAAAACAGTGTAAACAATTTTAGTTTGCGTGTTGTTAAATTCGGTGAAAAAAAATCGATTTCGACGTTTTAACTAAAAATGCCTGCAAATGTTCAATCTTTTCATTTTTCAACAGAGATAGTTTAAATTCCATCTATGTTTTCAGCAAAGTTGTAGTTGACTGAATCTTTCGTGAATAACTCTATAATAAAGTGTCACATCAAGTTACAGAATTCATTACTTAATTTTAGGAAATACAATTTTTAATTGAGACTGCAAACACATGATAAAATAAATTAAAAACAAACGAATATGCTTAGAAATTTATTAGACAAAAATTATCATGATAATTTACGAAAAATAAAAAAGAAATAAAAAAAAATCACAGCAATTATGAAATCTCAAAAACGCTGCGTCCCTCTAAAAACGGTCCGTATATGACCCGTATTTTATCCGCGGGTTTATGTTTCCTCATTATTAAAGGTTTTACGTACGACCCATATATAGTATATAATCTGTATTTGACCCGTAGTGAGCCATCGGGAGCGACGGACGATTTACGGGTAAGGCAAGGGCTATATGCGGGCCTCACCCGTATATGGATCATGCGCATTTTACCTGTGTCTTTACCCCTCGGCCACCGCTGCTTGTTTTTCCAACAGCGTGGAATGCTTATAGGAAAGAAGGGGAAGGAAAGAAGCGAGGAAAGGGCGCATAGCTCCGGATTTTCAGATCGAAATATCTCGATTTCCATGTATGTATGTGACAAAGAAGGTCAAGAATGGTTGCGTGGATTCCTTCTCAACCTCGACGATTTTGTCACATCGAAGGGAATCTATCTGGTCAAGAGGTACAGTCGGAGGTACGCAGACCGGTGGTTGCGTCGAATATTCTCTCACCTGGCAGTATTCCATTTGGCCTAGCAGCCCATACGAAGGAATTCAAGAAACCAGATTTGCTCAGAACAGCAGCACCCTCTACCTCTGCTTTTAAGTTTTTGAGTCAAACATTTGCAATTTACGCGGTTGAAGAATCAATCACTAAGCTTGAGCTCTTGATTGATGCCGGTTTGAGCTTTCATTGATTTGGAAGTGACCCAGACGGTTGTTCGTTCGACTGCGGCTTTCTAGTGTATCGTACGCGAAACTGTTTACGTCCGAGGTCACTCCGGTGTTAGTAACTAGTCACCATCTGGAATTCTGGAAACGTTAAATTCGAACGAGCATTATTCTATTCTTTTGCTACCCTTCGTGCTGTCGTGCAGGACTGAACCCGATTCGGGTACTTTTTTAATTTTAATGTTAATTTTATTTAATTTTACCGCGCTACCCAATTTTATCTGCGTCTAGGGGCGCTAATTTGTATCTCGCCGAATGTTGGGAATTGTCAACCCAACCATTTCAATATATTGTTCCCCCTCTTTATCCCTGCCTCTTTCATACTTTCCTCCCACCGACATCCCTGTGTCATCTGTACAAAACACGCCCCTTTATGACTTGTACAGAACACGCCCCTTTATGACTTGTACAGAACACGCCCCTTTGTCACTTCTGTCCGCTTCACGACACATGGTCTTCATTCTGCTCTGTGAAGAGAAGCTAGCCGGCTTCTCATTCCCTTTTTTTCCCCTTTTTACTTATACTTTTTGTTGCTCTTTATTCTTTCATTTATGAAATAAATGGTTTAATTACCCAAGTTTGAGGTAATCATTGTGCATTGGCCAACCACCAACAACATCTATCGATCGTAGCAATTTGTTTATGGTGCATCGACGATATTGATCGGCACCGGAACCATCATCGAAAGACCCGCGTGGCAACCACAGCAACAAAACCGACTAATCTGGTTAGTTCAATTTAACACCACTAGAAGTTATCTCACCGAGCAACTTCAAATTTCTTTCACTTGCACAAATCTATACTTCTACGCTTTTACGTACGTTCACGCACGTTCACGATCTAAGTAATGTTGAAGTCTCGCTTATCGAGTACAACTAAAAAGATAAATTCGCTGAACGCAGTCACCAAGAGCCTCATAGAAGGTGTCAAATTACTGGAGAACGCGGACTATGACTCTTATGTCAAAGAAGAAGCGACTATTTTTATGTCGATCGAGACACTTGGATCTAAAATCGAACAATTGGAGAACGAACTAAAAGTATTTGAGAAGGCGGAGAAGGAAATAGGTGATGATGTTGAACTAAACAAGAAATACGATGAACAAATTGAAAAAATACTCGATTCCCTAGAAAAGGGAAATGACGTCTGGTACAATCTCAAAGCTCATCGAATGAGATTAACCAATCTAAAACCGATTCCAGAAGGATCTGTAGAAGCCTTCGGTCGGAGAACCGAGACACCGATAGTCCGAGATAATCACCCATCCCTACCCACGATCAAGATTCCGAAGTTCAAGGGAGTAAGATGGGAATGGCAGAACTTTTGGACAATCTTCCACGAAGTAGTCGGAAAATCGGATATAAGTCCCCTGCTAAAGCTCAACACACTCGTCATGAACCTCGAAGGAGAAGCGAAAGAGCTAGCAGGGAGATACCAACTAACGAGCGAAAACTATGACAAAGTGGTTGACCTTCTCAAAGAAAGGTACGCAAACAAAACCGCTACAGTCAATGAGCTCAACAACAAGTTAATGGAAGCTAAAAGCAGCGACTTCAAAGTGCCGGCGCAGAGAAAACTCTGGGATACGGTACGAACTATTCTGGACCAACTAAAAGGATTGGGACAAGAAACTGAGAGCGAAATGCTCAAGAATCTAATAGTCAAAAAGTTTAGCTACACGATTCAAGAAGACATCTATAAAGCAAAACTTGATCTGAACGACGACTCGAAATGGACTATAGAGAAGTTATCAGCGGACATTGAGTCATCGATCAAGCGATGCGAGTACCTAGCAATGCAAATGGGCAAAGAAGACCGGAGGAACGAGAAGGATCAGAAGAAATCGAAAACTTCGTCCAACAATTCCGAAGGAAAATCACAGAACATGCCTGAATGTCTGTTTTGCGACAAGAATCATTATTCTTCGAAGTGCCGCACAGTAACAGCCATGAAAGATCGAATCAAGGTGATTGATCAGAAGAAAGCTTGCAAAGGTTGTTACGGTAGCGATCCAAAGCATGAGAAGACTGAGTGCAATAAGCAATATTGGTGTAAGAACGAATGTAAAGAAAAACACCATTACACACTTTGTCCAAAGACAAAATCTACAACCAATGATAAAGGTCGGCCGAAGAAAGATGAGGGAGCTTCAAAGGCACAAGCTAATGTTGCAAAAGTTCCAAATGAGAGAAAATGTAACATGAGTGAGAAACTGAACAAACCGGAAAAAAGAGAATCCAAATCTTTCTTAGCGACCTTGAAAGCGGATGCATTCAATCAAAAGACTGAGAAATGGGACTCCATATCTATTCTAATTGACTGTGGAGCAAACCAAACCTTCATCGACTCGGACCTAATGAAGAAATTCCAACTAACATTACTGGAAGAACAAACACTGAAAGTTCAATCGTTTGGAGAATTGAGTCCTACGGAACAAATATACCAAAGGACAAGAATCAAGATGAAGATACCAAACGAAGTAATCGAAACCGACGCGCTAGTTACGAAAGTATTAGCAGGATCCATGAAGAAAGCACCGTTATTAAAAGAAGATACCGCATTCATCATGAAGAAAGGACTCAGGCTGAATGAGGACTCATTGGAGTCACAAGTCAGACCAAACATGATCCTGGGAACCGATTTCTTAAAAAAGATCTGGAAAGGAACGATGATTGAACTACCATCAGGATTGAACTTATTGGATACCGTACTTGGTTACACTACGATAGGAAGAGCCGACAGTGAGAAAATTGAAGAACAACTTCATAAGACGGCTGAAGAGGAACCTGACCACAAAATCTACGTAGCCCACTCACCAGAAGAGGTCGAGGCGAAAGAATTAGTCAGAAGAGATATCGAAGATCGTCAACGTAACGATGTGTCAATGAAAACAACTGAAGAATTCTCGGGACCATTATCGGATGAAAAGGCCGAGATGGAACGAGAAACAATCGAGTTTTTCAAAAGAACTATTGAGAAACGAGAAAACGGCTACTATATACGTCTGGCCTTCAAAGAACATGAAGGAACCCCAGATAATAGACAAATAGCTCTAAAGCGGTTACAGAATGTTGTAAAATACAACACTGAAGAAGCAATCGAAATGATAAATGACATCTTTCTCGATCAACTAGCGGAAAATATTATCGAACATGTTGAAAGAGAAGGTGTTTCAAAAGGATTAGTCCACTACAATCCACACCAACCCGTCCTCACACCACAAAAGACAACTACAAAATGTCGAGTAGTGATTGACGGATCGAGTCACTTCAAAGATAAGAAGTCATTGAATGACATAATCAAACAAGGACCAGTGATACTACCTGATCTAATCGAAATGCTCATAAGATTCAGAGCGGGAAAAATCGCTATACTGTCGGATGTAGAAAAGGCCTTTCTGCAGGTACATCTACATGAAGACGACAGAGATGCGACACGAGTTCTATGGTTGAAAGATTTCCGGAAACCAGCCACACCGGACAACATAGTAACTTATCGATTCACGAGAGTAATTTTTGGACTCAACGTGTCCCCGTATCTACTTGGAGCAACGATCGAGCATCACTTGGAAACTCATCCCGACAGAGAGTTAGCGAAAGAAATTTCAACGAACTTGTATGTTGATAACTTAATCCTCACAACCGATGGAAACACGGATGAAGCAGTTAATCTCTATCGAAAATCGAGAGAAACCTTCTCAGAGATGAAGATGAATTTGCGGGAATTTTTAAGTAACTCGAAAGAATTCAACGAGTTGGTAGACGAAAAAGATCGAGCAAAGGAAACGAAAACGAACGTTTTAGGAATCCAATGGGATTCTGAAACCGATGACCTACACTGCTCGATCGAGATAGAAGACTGCATAACGAGCTCGAGACGTACGGTAGCGAGCATCATTGCCGGCATATTCGACCCACTTGGAATGCTGGTACCATTACTACTACCCATGAAACTATTCCAGAGAGAGCTATGGAACGAAACATATGGGTGGGACACCTTTGAACAAAGATCACGAAAAACAATGGTTCAAAATTATTGAAACAATCATCGGCTTCTCTAGAAGAATACCGAGAAACGTGATCAACAAATCGACTACAAATAGAATAGTCACATTTACCGACGCCAGTAACGAAGCAATAGCATGCTGCATCTACATGATATCTAATGAGAACGCAGAACTAATTTTTGCTAAATCGAAAGTCAAACCATTGAAAGAAAAATGGACAATCCCGAAGTTAGAAACTCAAGCAATAACACTAGGAGTTGAAATGACGAAGAAAGTGTTAAAAGCAGTAACGGACGGAAACATAAGCGTTCAACAAATTCACTTGTTATCAGACAGCGAAATCGCATTGGCATGGCTAAAATCAATGCCAACAAGACAAGAAGTAGGAGTACTCATTTCCAACCGGCTCAAAACCATAAGAGAAGGAGTGGAAGAGATGTCCAAACATTGCCCAATTATCTTCGGTTACGTCGATACGAGAAGCAACCCAGCCGATCTTGGAACGCGAGGTATTGACAAAGAGACAGTTCAAGATTCTATATGGTGGAAAGGACCAGAATTCCTGAAGACAACCAGCGAAAAATGGCCGAACCATGAACGATTCTTTGAACTAAAACCGAGTATTTACGAAACAGTGGCTGTAACGAAAGTTGAACAAGTAGACGGAAACGCAGATCAATCCCTATTCAACTACGAAAGGACGATTATAGAACGAATACAAGGAATCGAAAAAAGCGTAGAGGCGGGAGCCTGCTCACAGAGCACTCACACCATAGACCCAAGAGAAAGGATGGAAGCTGGCGAAGAAACCAGCGATCCCAAGATAGGAAATAGAGAAGACGATGCTGAAGAGAAAGCGAAATCATATTCAAGCAAATCTATGAGCTATTATAATAATTACCGATCGAGATCGAGAAAAAGTTGCACCAGCGGGTCTTCGTCGTGGTATGCTCCGATTTACCGATTGATAGTCCCGCCAGATTTTTCATCGAATCGATGCAAGACAAGATGCATTTTTTGTAACCCAACCCATCTATCGAACGAATGTGGAAACCATAAAAATACCGAGATGCACAACTTCGCTGGAGGCCGGGAGTGAACCCGATTCGGGTACTTTTTTAATTTTAATGTTAATTTTATTTAATTTTACCGCGCTACCCAATTTTATCTGCGTCTAGGGGCGCTAATTTGTATCTCGCCGAATGTTGGGAATTGTCAACCCAACCATTTCAATATATTGTTCCCCCTCTTTATCCCTGCCTCTTTCATACTTTCCTCCCACCGACATCCCTGTGTCATCTGTACAAAACACGCCCCTTTATGACTTGTACAGAACACGCCCCTTTATGACTTGTACAGAACACGCCCCTTTGTCACTTCTGTCCGCTTCACGACACATGGTCTTCATTCTGCTCTGTGAAGAGAAGCTAGCCGGCTTCTCATTCCCTTTTTTTCCCCTTTTTACTTATACTTTTTGTTGCTCTTTATTCTTTCATTTATGAAATAAATGGTTTAATTACCCAAGTTTGAGGTAATCATTGTGCATTGGCCAACCACCAACAACATCTATCGATCGTAGCAATTTGTTTAAGGACTCAGATTTTTTTGCGAGCAAATGTCTCCCACTCCCTGACCCCCCCCCCACATATCTCCTCCTTTTTGTAGCGTTGTTCCCAGGTCGACAGGTGGAATATTGCAAGCAGTTTAAAATCATTTTTTGATAGATTTGTGAAGGATAGTAATGATGTGGAATGATTATGAATATACTCGTTGTCATCGTTATACCCTGCTGACATGGTGTAATCGAGAGCAAGTGAGAAAAACGTCAATTACAGTTGTTTTCCAATATTTTCGGTAATTCAATGAAATCAGAAGATTTCAGTTGTTCACTGTTCACCCAAAGTTTCCATACTCTGAAATAATCTCTGAAAAAAATAACCCCTATGCTTTTATAACATTTGCAGCAGGTCGGGCTTCAACAAACAGAAAATAAAATATATTAAAAATTAAATAATTAAAATGCTCACCGTTCCATCAGAAAAATGGCTGAGGATCTCGAAATGCCTCGCTTCTCTATGACAATGATACACCACAGCACACTGAAAATTGTTAAAATAAGCGTGAGCGTGGCTCATCCTCATTCCAAAAGGTAACCCCCCCCCATTAAATATCTTTTGAAAAACTTCAATTCTTTATTCAATTCAGTATTCACAGATCTTCAAGGATAGCTTACAATGCTGAAATTGAGTGATCTCAGTATTTGGTGTTTTATGTAAGTGGAAAAGCGTCAAAGGCGCACCAGTTTCTTCAAAAACTCAATTTCCTCCATCTAGAGGCCTTGATGTTGCTGTCATTTGTGTATTAATCGTGAATTTTATAATTATCACTGCAATCGGGAGCTACTGTCTGAGTTGGAGACAAAAGAAGGTTCGCTCTGATGAAAACGAAGAAATAGAAGAATCTGAAATGGGCAATCATAAATTTGAAACCAAACCAAATTAATATAATTTTTTTTTGGGACATTATGAGAAATTAATAAAAGACATTCTTACGCTATGTATGTCGTGCTAGGAGAAATGTTTCACAGCTGCTGCAGTGTGTGTGACTGTTACTTGCATTTTCAGCTGAAATCGTTTGAAGTTACAGACTTTTAAGTCTCACCAGACGTTTTTATTTTCGGAACTTTCTGAACATAAATGACAATAACAGTTTAAATGATTGATATCATAACCCAAAACACGAACTTCTACACCATGCTCATTGAACCGTTTTCGCTGCCTTTGCCAGGTACTCATCGCACTTTGTCTACGAATATTGGAAGCAGTTTAAAATCATTTTTTGATAGATTTGTGAAGGATGTGGAATGATTATGAATATACCCGTTGTCATCGTTATACCCTGCTGACATTGTCTCCAAGTGCCATTTAAAGCAAATATCCTGAATTTGGAAGCAAAATAATTGAAAGACATACATTTGAAACAAGCCAGCTCTTTTTCATTGAACATCATCGAGAGTAAGTGAGAAAATCGTCACATACAGTTGTTTTCCAATAATTTTAGTGCATTTGAGATTCATTGAAATCAGAAGTCCATCCAATTTTTCAATAATTCTCAATTGTTGTCTTCTCAAATTGCAAAAAAGGAAATTTCTTTTTATAATTTAAGAATAAATTCATGGCGCAATCTTAGTTGGGGGGGGGCCACTCGTTTTTAGTCATTTTTGGAGGTTTAAAAAACATTTTTTTTCTGAAAATGTTATTAGATGTACACGAATAACTCTAGTAATTTTTAGAACACTTTTATGGGCAGACAACAAATTATGAAAACATCATTTTATTCAAAAAAACATTTGAATTAAAGAAAGAGAGAAAGAGATAGAGGAATGATTAAAATTAAAGAAATAGAACATTAGATACAATAAAAATGAAAACATTTCAGATTCCATTATTGCCAGTAATTTGGAATTTGAAACCGCCATTGGGTTATAAATTAAATTAATTAAAGAAAATAAAAGAATCATACATTTGTATTTGTTTTAGAAAAATAGAATCCATGATCGTGGTTGAGATACAACGGAAGTGTTTCTGAAAAATAATGCAGCTGGCAGTGATCAGGAGAAGAGCGCAGAATCCAATTGAAATACTTCTGAAAATAAAAAATGAATTCGACAAAAAAAAAGAGAAATTGCGATTAAATAGTGTAAAATAACTTACATATAATTGATTTCGAAGTCAAAATTTGATGGCTGAAATGAGATTTCGATGGAAGTGGATGTTGGAATAAGTGTGGAGCTTCTGGAACGATGATCGCAGAAAGGACCATAGAATCCATTTTGACAAATGAAAAACGATCTCACTGATAATATGATCCTATCGTTTTCAATCACTCTAGAATCCCATAATCCATTATTTTTTAAATGGAATACAGTTGTTCCAAAGTGAAACTCATTTCTATGCACTTATCAATTTTTATCAATGTTGAATACTCCGTGATTTCTTCGCATCTCTCGATATAGCGCTATAGCGACAATGCAAGAGCTTTCGGTATAATGCAATAACTCTCCCTCGTTTAATATAAGAGTGACTCCCCGGTGGAGGACTGTGGAATGATCCTTTTTTTTCATTCCTGGATCTTCAGGTTGGGGGGATTAGTATTGTTTGTTGGGGGTTGATTATTGTAGATTACCTAGGATCCAAATGTTTCCCCTCATTTCAACTGGTGGGGGATTAATATTGGATAACGACTTCGTATAGAAGCCCCCCTACAGTAATTATCCTCCACATCAATTTTGATAATGAATAACACTGGTTGGGGGGCTATTATCGATGGTGGGGGCCGGTTGTAGGGTGGGGGGCGATTCTTAGAAATTACCGAACTTTCATACTATGTCAATCAATGATCAACAAATACATAAACAACTACGATCCAGTAATGGACTTTATCAGTCTTATGACGAGACGAATCATCAAATTCAAATACATCACCTCGCTGTCACCATGGCAACTGTCACGATTTCGTGGCGAAATCATCATTGTCACATTTAGTTAGAAACAGTCAATATAAGACTGTTATGAAAAGTAAAATTTCAAATTTTGATTTTCAGAATAATTCGTTTCCTGCTTCAATTCATTATGTAATACCAGTTGTCAAAGGGTCTCAAGTGTGCAGAAGCTATGCAGTGCTATACAAACTGCACAACGATGTTCTCGTGCGTTCTTGTCATACTACTCATAACTATTTTTGTTGTATTTGTGTAATTGAAACCGAACACTTTTCAATGCATTTTACAGTTTATTGAAATTGAAGAAGGATTAAAGAATCAAAATAATCATTATTATTTAGTTAATCAGAACGAATTATTATCGAATTATTAAATACAACACTATCAATAATAAGAAATTCAAAAATTTTCAAAAAAAAATATTTTTAAGACATAAAAATTGAAAAAATAACCAGAGCTTTCCAGAGCGTTTCTAGAAGCTTCCATGTTTTTGATTTTCGAAAAATGCAAAGCATTCTTCCAACATCAAAGAAAAAAAAAAGAAAATCGACAATGACGGAATCGAACTCCAAACTTGTGATTCCTATTCATCCCCACTATCCACTCGGCCACTTTTGCTCGCTTTTTTTACATTGGAGAATGTATAGAGGAAAGGGGGGAAAGTGGAAAAGAAGGAGGAGAGCAAAAAACAGCATATTTTCAGATGGAATTTTCTCGACTTCTAGAAATTTGTGCAGAAAACCGAATACACCACGAGAAAGCCCGTATTCGAAACTATAAATGAGCAAATTTAGAAAAAATTCTGAGATGATACCTAAACATGGTTCCCTTGTAAGTAAGTAAGTAAGTAAGTAAAATGTATTTAAAAGAGTTCGGTTTTCATTGCACAAATACAACAAATATAATTAGGAGCAGTAAGGCAAGAACAACCACGAGAGAATCGCGAAGTATTTGCCTTGAAAGCAAATGTTTTATCTGAAAATGCCCAACTCTGAGATTGTGTAAATGAGCTGATAGAACCACAACGGCCGTCAATACAACGCTGTACACGAGCTAAAGAGCGCTTTCTTCGTTCAAAATAATGTTAATTACCTGATTTCTCATATTCTAACAGGATTTCAATCATAAGCGCCAGATGTGTATTGGAACAGTCCGTTAAAAAGTGAAATTTGTGAATCGTATAAAAGTTAGATGATTCACGGAGTCAAGTCGTACACATACTCAAGAAACATGCGTCCTCCTACACAATGGAAATATATTTAAAATGGATTTTGGACGCTTGGAAAAGAATCTTTGATCGAAAAATCTTTCACCGGATGTGGGTTGAAGAATGCTACGGACGAATCCGAAGATTTATAGGCTCATTGTTTCAAAGACGACGGCGAAATACCAGAGGGATTGGAACTGATGAAACGAAAAAGAGAAGAAGCTGCCCAGTCATTGTCTTTACGTTCAGTTGGTGACATTGACTTACAAGACAAAGAAAACGAAAAAAGTGAAGATTTTGATGAATTCGACATTAATATTATTTCATAATTTTTTTTTTGGTTCTGCTTCGATTTTTTGTTCAAAATGTTGTTTTTTTTACTGGAACTCTTGCCGTTTTCTTACTGAAAGTCTAGCCATTTCTGACTGAAAATTTTTTGAAAATCGTAAATTCTTATTGTTTTGAGAAGTCGACAAGAAAAAACGATGTGTGCCTGAGCGCGTGCTTTGAAGAAGCTTTCGTGCTTTTTGCATTCGGAGAGCTTTGTTTTTCTCGGTCAGGAATGCGTCAGGAATTGATACGGTAGTGACATGTGTTCATGCGCCAGAATCCACGCAAAGTTGCGTTACACTATTTATCAGCCACCATGTACACTGATATGTGTCCAAGCTATGCAATGTCACAATTGGGACTGGACGTGAAAATGTACGTGAAAATGGGATAGCAGAGCAATTGGAGGCTGTCACGTGGGTTTCCTATGAACACTGTTTTTCTGTTTCCTATAAATCCATATGATATGTTTAAAGAAACAAATGCGGATAGTAAATTTGCAACGAAATGATCATCAAATCTTGTATAAAACAACAACTAGTAGCTCAGATAATAGAAAATCGTGAGGCATCATCACAAACAGCTTAGATATTCAGCACTGTTCCTGTTTAAATTGGTTTTCAATTGGCAAAATTTAGATACGCCTGAATCAGAACTGGTACGGTTCCGAACTGTCTCGGGGACCGGGGTCAGATAAAGGCAGAAAACTTAAAATTAGAGAATATTAAACTTGCATTTTGAGACAATTGCGCTGAAAAATAATCTTCTAGCAAGGACACTAAATGAGGGATTATTTGATTAGAAAGCCAAGACGAAAAGAAAGTGCGAGCCAAGTGCTTTTTGTAGACAAAAAAGAAAGAAAATTAGAATAAAACAAATCAATATCGGAGCTTAGCAACGATAGACCGGACAGGACGATGACAACTGGTATAAATGACCGCTTTCCAGGCAATGGCAACCTGGAAACAACGCTACAAAAAGGAGGAGATATGTGGGGGGGGGGTCCGGAAGGGGGAGGCATTTGGTCGCAAAAAAATCGATAGAATGAGAAGAGATAGCTTTTTTCTGAGTCCGAATACAATCCGCGCTCCTTATTGTTTCTGGAATAATATCCAAATCGACACCATAGCCTTCCCCAAGGACAACTTTGATCGTAAATACAGTACTCCACATAATCTTACGTTCACCCCCAAAAATCTCAAAATTTCGATATTCTGTAATTCCGAATTATTTATTATATATGATATGAAAATACCTTAAAAACACTAAAATTATGGGTCCTGGAGCGAAAATAAAATAAAACTGCGATATTTTTTTATACGACATTTTTCGAAAAATAGGTATTTCTTTTCCACATAATGATACATTCACTTTTATTTTTTTGTTATTTTTTGAACTTTAAACTTGGTTCTAATCTGTTTACTTATCGTTTTTCTGCTTTCAGAAGACATGTCAAAAGGTAAACTTCTAAGTGAAAAAAGGACTACCTGACGCCAAATTGGCTGAAAGACTCTCGCACCTTAAATTTCTTGAAAAGCTTCTGCACACTTGAGACCCTTTGACAACTGGTATTAACAAATGACAGCAACATCAAGGCCTCTAGATGGAGGAAATTGAGTTTTTGAAGAAACTGGTGCGCCTTTGACGCTTTTCCACTTACATAAAACACCAAATACTGAGATCACTCAATTTCAGCATTGTAAGCTATCCTTGAAGATCTGTGAATACTGAATTGAATAAAGACTTGAAGTTTTTCAAAAGATATTTAATGGGGGGGGTTACCTTTTGGAATGAGGATGAGCCACGCTCACGCTTATTTTAACAATTTTCAGTGTGCTGTGGTGTATCATTGTCATAGAGAAGCGAGGCATTTCGAGATCCTCAGCCATTTTTCTGATGGAACGGTGAGCATTTTAATTATTTAATTTTTAATATATTTTATTTTCTGTTTGTTGAAGCCCGACCTGCTGCAAATGTTATAAAAGCATAGGGGTTATTTTTTTCAGAGATTATTTCAGAGTATGGAAACTTTGGGTGAACAGTGAACAACTGAAATCTTCTGATTTCATTGAATTACCGAAAATATTGGAAAACAACTGTAATTGACGTTTTTCTCACTTACTCTCGATTACACCATGTCAGCAGGGTATAACGATGACAACGAGTATATTCATAATCATTCCACATCATTACTATCCTTCACAAATCTATCAAAAAATGATTTTAAACTGCTTGCAATATTCCACCTGTCCACCTGGGAACAACGCTGCAAAAAGGAGGAGATATGTGGGGGGGGGGGTCAGGGAGTGGGAGACATTTGCTCGCAAAAAAATCTGAGTCCTGCACGACAGCACGAAGGGTAGCAAAAGAATAGAATAATGCTCGTTCGAATTTAACGTTTCCAGAATTCCAGATGGTGACTAGTTACTAACACCGGAGTGACCTCGGACGTAAACAGTTTCGCGTACGATACACTAGAAAGCCGCAGTCGAACGAACAACCGTCTGGGTCACTTCCAAATCAATGAAAGCTCAAACCGGCATCAATCAAGAGCTCAAGCTTAGTGATTGATTCTTCAACCGCGTAAATTGCAAATGTTTGACTCAAAAACTTAAAAGCAGAGGTAGAGGGTGCTGCTGTTCTGAGCAAATCTGGTTTCTTGAATTCCTTCGTATGGGCTGCTAGGCCAAATGGAATACTGCCAGGTGAGAGAATATTCGACGCAACCACCGGTCTGCGTACCTCCGACTGTACCTCTTGACCAGATAGATTCCCTTCGATGTGACAAAATCGTCGAGGTTGAGAAGGAATCCACGCAACCATTCTTGACCTTCTTTGTCACATACATACATGGAAATCGAGATATTTCGATCTGAAAATCCGGAGCTATGCGCCCTTTCCTCGCTTCTTTCCTTCCCCTTCTTTCCTATAAGCATTCCACGCTGTTGGAAAAACAAGCAGCGGTGGCCGAGGGGTAAAGACACAGGTAAAATGCGCATGATCCATATACGGGTGAGGCCCGCATATAGCCCTTGCCTTACCCGTAAATCGTCCGTCGCTCCCGATGGCTCACTACGGGTCAAATACAGATTATATACTATATATGGGTCGTACGTAAAACCTTTAATAATGAGGAAACATAAACCCGCGGATAAAATACGGGTCATATACGGACCGTTTTTAGAGGGACGCAGCGTTTTTGAGATTTCACAATTGCTGTGATTTTTTTTTATTTCTTTTTTATTTTTCGTAAATTATCATGATAATTTTTGTCTAATAAATTTCTAAGCATATTCGTTTGTTTTTAATTTATTTTATCATGTGTTTGCAGTCTCAATTAAAAATTGTATTTCCTAAAATTAAGTAATGAATTCTGTAACTTGATGTGACACTTTATTATAGAGTTATTCACGAAAGATTCAGTCAACTACAACTTTGCTGAAAACATAGATGGAATTTAAACTATCTCTGTTGAAAAATGAAAAGATTGAACATTTGCAGGCATTTTTAGTTAAAACGTCGAAATCGATTTTTTTTCACCGAATTTAACAACACGCAAACTAAAATTGTTTACACTGTTTTTAAATTTCCATTCAAGTCGGCATTCAAAATTTTTATAAAATTTTGTGTATTTATTATAGAAAAACAAACGCTAACGTAAATAGCCGACACTATTTGGGAGAATGCAAACGCGCCCTACCGAACTTTCAAAAAAAAAGGCGATTTAAATTATGAAAATTTTCATTTGGATCGGAAATAAAACGTTTTAGTCACAGAAAAGGCAGATTTAAAAAGAAACTATGAAAATTCGAGTTAATATGGAAAGAATACATATTATTATGCATTTTCAGAATTTTTCAAATGCATGAACAATCATGATACGAGAATTTTTCGCGGCTCGATTAGAACATAATTTAGATCCTCTTTTTCGGAAATATAAATAGTAATTTTTCGTAGAGCCATTGGAAGATTGCTTTATTTTTCTTATAAAGTTTTCTGAGATTATCATTTTTTTTTTCTTTTTTTTTGACAGACTATCAACGCTTCCAATTCTATTTTGATTAAAAAAAAGAAAAATTGGACGCTGTTCTATTTGTGCACAGGTAGAAAACCTTCAATTAACTTTTGGGTGCACTAAAATTTTAGGAAGATCCGCTACTTCCTCCAGATGCCCATCCATTAGAATTTGAAAGCCTTACGACGGAATGGAAGCGATGCGTTTTATGAAAACAAGCAGCCCATTTTTCGCGTATTTTAAGTAACAAGCAATGCAAATCCAGACAATTACGAAATCGAAATTGATTCAAATAAAAATTCCGATTAATTTTGACTACTTTTAATTTTTTTTTCGGGTTTTGTTGTTATTTTTGAAATAAATTTATATTTAGGCGCTATGGTAGTTGAGGGGGGGTCAATGGTTTTTAGTCATTTTTGGAGCTTTTTTCTTAATTTTTTTTTGAAAATGTTTGCTTGTTAAAATATTTGTAAGTTGTTTTTTTACGCGTGGCGCGCTTCAACAATGAGCAATTTTTGCAATTTTTTTGAATTTTCAAAGGATTTTTTATCGCTTATTAGTTAATCATAACTTATATCTAATAGCATTTTCAGAAAAAAAAATCAAGAATAAAGCTCCAAAAATGACCAAAAACCATTAACTCCCACCAACTACCGTAGCGCCTTTTTTTGAAAAATATGTTTTCTAGAAAAAAACTCATTGAAAAACAAAGAAAAACGATTGGATAATTTTAATAATTTAAATCCCCGCTTTTTTTTTTTTGCAAGTTCAGTAGGGCGCGTTCGCATTCTCCCAAATAGTGTCGGCTATTTACGTTAGCGTCATGAAAACGACTTACATCGGAGAAAATGTTTCTGTAACTCGGCATTCTTCTGAATTCTTCCTCTTGAACGTTCTACAGAACGTATTTCAGATTTTTTCCTAAAATCTAATAGATGAATTTTTGAATTAAACGCTATAAAAGAGTCTGAAAATCATCGAAAATTATTTGAAACATTTTTTCGAAATTAATAGTCCAATAGAGCGCATTTGCATCACGTATTCTTATTGGGTACATGTACTCATGTCGAATTAAAGAAAATGAACAGGTTGTCTCTCTAATTTTTATGCACTTTTCTCGATTTTTCTCCTAATAATTATATGGTCCTGGCAAATACTATTCTGGAGAAACTGGCAGTACTTTTTTATGCGTTATTTTAATTTTCTATATTTAGACTTTACAACCAAAAAAATCTGCCAACCGACCACATCAAGAAGTACAAAACATTGAAGGATTGGGTAAAATCGCATTCTCATTAATCTCTATTCATATTGTGTTTTAAATATAATTAATTAGTATCGCAAGAATCGGTAAAAGTACAGAAATTTTAATGTACCGATACCACATTTTCCGATTAATCATTTTAAAATAATCTCTGATTTTAGGATGATAAATGTTCAATTTTATTTGATAATGCAAAACGAATCTTCAAAAGAAACTATGAAACGAGAAAACAGATCATAACAAAACAAATGAAAAATAATAAAAGTTAAAAAGAAGTTTTCCTTTCTTTTAATCTGACCTTCGTGGTGAGAGATCTTTGTTTAATTTTGCATCAATTTGTCTTTTTTTCATAGGCATTATAACTAAAAATAATAATTTGAGTTAACAAAAAGTAAAATATACTCGAAAAACTCAAAGAAACAACTAGAAACAAAACAGGGTCACCTGAATCTTCGCAATCCGTTTTTCAAGTATACCAGGAAAATGTCGAATGATTGCAAGAAAGTCTCTAAAATTTTCAGCGCAATTTTGCATAGTTTTCACTTTTGAAACATGATGTAATTACTTTGAATTTTGTATTATCCATTTCTTGATATATTCATCATTAAGGTGAAATATTTTCAGACATGACATTGATGATATTCCTCTTCATTCTTTCAATCACGAAGATGGCAACGAATTGGTACGGAGCTTCGTCGAAAATGAAGTGTACACCGGAGATGATTGGGTGCCTAGAAACCAAAGTACTGAAGAGAGAGAATGATAGCGGGCTTCTCAACTATTTTCATTTTTTCAGCGATAGAACATATAACTCCTGTTTCTCATTTAAATTAGAAAAAAAATAGACTTTTCTAATAAACTATTATCGGATCGCGAGTACGTGGTTTGTCGAATAGAGGCGGGTTTGGTTCGTTAGGGATAGCGCGTTTTAACGCCAATTTAAAATTGTAAGGAAGCGCACACACTGCGTTTGTGATTTCTTTTCGAAAATTGAAGCGAATATTTTGGAATTTTTTCTATTTATATTTTGCTTCGAAAATCATGCTTTTTTTCATTAATTTTTTGTCAAATTTCGCTTCAATTTTCGAAAAGAAATCACAAACGCAGTGTGTGCGCTTCCTTAAAATTTTTAAATTGGCGCGTTAAAACGCGCTATCCCCTAACGAGACCCAAACACCGCCTCTATACGACAAACCACGTACTCACGGTGAAATATTTTGTTACTTTTTCAATCGCGCTCCATTGACACGAAAACTCTGCGTCTCTCAGCGAGAGAGTATTAGTCCTCTCGGACAAAAGGGAAGCATTAAAATTTTGAAATGAATTTCGTTTCTTTTGTGATTTGAAAACCGATTTTCACCGATTTTCTTCGTTCTTTTTCTCAAATGTAAATAAATAATACATTTTTTCATAATTTCCTTTGATTTCAGATTTTGACCTCTTCTCCGAGAGGACCAATACTCTCTCGCTGAGAGACGCAGAGTTTTCGTGTCAATGGAGCGCGATTTAAAAAGTAACAAAATATTTCACCGTGCGTACTCGCGATCCGATAATAGCTCTGGAGAATTAATTGTTGAAATCCCTAACTCCTTATAGACTCATCGGTGAAGATCATGAATATTCCCATAAATTTTAAGGTATATCCGTTCATTAATATCATCAAAACGCCATCAAAAAAAGGAATTTTTGATTTCTGCTATTCGTTAAATTAGTCTTGATCTATCTGATTCACTAATAATTATGAAAAATTCGAATGTTTAACGCTTTTTTGAATTCCACAAAATGCTTCTTCGAATTAAAATAATTTTGCGTTTTACCGACTTCTATTCGATAAATATATGCCAGAGAAATAGACTCGATTTTACCGTATCGATTCTTGGGTAAAATCGGTAAAGTCTCGGTTCATTTTCACCGATTCGATTGTACTCGTGAGAAATTTCCAGCCGATTTCCAGCTGCATTGATGAATATTCATTCACAATCACTTTCTTAGCAGTGCTGATTAACGGATCATCGAAATTATTCTCTCTAATTTTTATTCTTTTCTCGACGGGACGCGTTTCTCGATTTTCAGCTTCTGTCTCTCATCTGGTGGCAGCTCTGTTCTCCCAAGTGGAAACCATGGGCTCGCCTAGGCATGCTTGCGGTTATGATGTCCCCAAGCCACCCTTCTTCCAAACTCCATCCCAGCACCTCTTCCAAAGGAACTTGGCAAGAGAATGCCATCACAACGGATGTCTCAAAACGTCGTTTATCAAGTGAATTCATTGCGAGGAGCATTTCTGTTTTCTCCATTTTGTGTTGGTCAATCATAGATTTTCCTATATTTTTTTCTTGTTCTGGTTATTTACTAAATATAGTTAGTATAACTTGTTAATTTTTTCTCGATTTTCAGAAATTTCGGCATTTTGTTTCTTCTTTTTTTTATCATGATCCTGTAAAAATTTTAAAACTTGAAAAAAAAAGCAAAAAAAAATTGCCGTGAAGCGAAACCGAACCTACACTCTCAACACCTCTTTACCCCTCGGCCACCGCTGCATGTTTTTCCTTTTGCGTGGAATGCATATAGGAAAGAAAGGGAAGGAAGGAGTAGAGGAAAGGGCGCAGAGCTCTGGATTTTCAGATCGAAATATCTCGATTTCCAGAAGTTTGCGCAGATAGCCACTATGTGTACTGAATTTCCCGTAGTCGAAAGTACCTGTGGTCAAATTTTTTTAAAAAGTTAGGAGGATTTCTATTCGAGGTTCCCTTGTAAGAATACATCATGCAAATGCGCTCTATCGGACTATTAATTTCGATAACAATTTTCAAATAATTTTCGATGATTTTCAGACTCTTTCATAGCGTTTAATTCAAAAATTCATCTATTAGATTTTAGGAAAAAGTCTGAAATATGTACGTTCTGTAGAAGGTTCAAGAGGAAAATTTCAGAAGAATGCCGAGTTACAGCACCATTTTGTCCGATGTAAGTCGATTTCTCGTGCTTTTAGATTTTAACGAGCTCGAAAGATGTGTTTCTGGTATCCGTAGCCGACAAAAAATATTGATCCTTTCTAGTAAACTTTTACAATTTTTTGTCTCTTTCCTTCCTGTTTTCCGTGTGTTCTTGCCACAAACCAGTAATAGCTAAAATCCGAAAAATCGAGTAATTCAAATTTTTCCGAAAATATTTTCTTTATTAAGAAAAATTGATTTGAATCATATTTCTGGTTCAATTTGACATATTTTCACAAAAGACCTTGAGTTTATATTTATTCTTTGTGCGGATCTGCGGCTCTTATGTGGGTTCTTTGTCGGTGGTTGCTCGTTGTTCTTTATTGATCTCCCAAACTATGGGTTACAAACGTAAACGATATAATGAAATGTAAGAGAAAGAGGGGAATGTTACTGAATGTATAATGCTGACTACGAACATGATAAAGAGGGAAAGGTGCCTGGATGCATTGCTCTGATGGGTATTTATACTATGTGGGATCGGGTGTCCTTTGTAGTTGGAATCTCATTCTCCGTCTTGACCTTCTCTGTACTCTCCTGATTATCTGGGCTCCTTCTTCTCGTTGCTGCTGCACAAATGTGGCGGCTGTTCCATGTGGCGGCTGTACCTTGATTCCTTGATCATCTCCTTGATATTGCTCCGCAGTGCTTCGATCTTCTGGTTGATTGATTGCTTGCTGTTTCCTAGTTGATTAATTTGCTGCTGCTCCTTGATTCGTCGGTCACGACATTCTTTAAAAAAAAGTTTAGCCGAAAAATGAAAAGGTGATATTTAAGTGGCCGCTACCGGAAATCATCGAAGGAGTCCACAAGAAGAAAGCGTCCGCCTAAGAGCTTGTCTGTCAGGTACTTCATTGCCTCTTTCAGCGTCTTATTGTACGTCACCCTCTCGATTCGCATTTCTCGCCCCAAGTTGTTGAAGAAGCATTGGATAGATATGTGGTGGCTGAGCTTTACCCGTGGGCCATGATCTTTCCCATTCCACAAGGCGCTTGTCAGGCGTCATAGTTTCTTAACAAATGTTATAAGAACATTTGGATTTATGTTGGGATCATATTTTATTGAACGGATTTTACATAGGGAAGTACTTCCGTTTCAGAAAAGAACACGTCGGCAGAATTACAATTCATTTATTTATAGAATATCACGTGAGAATGGAAATAATTTACAAATCCAACATCTTGCCACCCGAAAATCCGATGAAGAATCTGAAAGAAAATTGGCGGAGAGAACAACAATAGTTTAGTTCCAAACTAACACGGGTAGTGATTACAGGTAAAGGAAAGAGCACTTCAGTTTCTTCTCGAATTCATTGCAGCTGATGCCAAAGCTCTTTTTGAAGAAACACGTATAGATGAAAATGAAGTACGCTCGATGTTACTTGAAAAAGAGATGATGGTAGAAGTCACCGAGCTCGGAGCTCTCTTTCGTGTTCTTCTTCACAATTACAGGCTGACATGGTCTATTTCCGCATTATTGCTCAAAAAGCATATGATACACTTGTCAACAATTTTTACGGACTGACTAAGCTGTCAGCAGAGTACGTGGATAAATTATTTCTGAAAGTCATTCAACACAGAATCAGTCAAGTTGCCACAAATCTCAGTTACCTTCTTGATGAAATCTGGGACCACCAGGTGTGTACTCGATTGTTCGAGTACTACTCCATAATTTCAAAGCGAATAATTCCTTTCGCGTCTAATCCTCTTTCCCCTAAAGGCGCACTCCCTCCCCTTTCTGGAATATCTCACCCCGCTTTAACGAAACCGTACCGCACATACCGCGGAACAATTGTTTACGTTTGTTTCTTCTAACATTTTTTGTGTAACCATCACACTTTTCCTTTTATGTTTCCTTTTCTTTCTTTTTTCCTCCTTTTATGTTTCTCAGGTTTAATTTCCCAAGTTTGAGTTTGAGATCCGCACGAACCAACCCGACTCCCCAACGGACCACACATCGCCTTCCACCCGAACATCCCAATTTTGCTGTTGGAGACACAAGGTAAATCCAACAAGGTGAGTAGAGCTTGTGCTGTTAAATGATTAACCACTTATTTTTTAGTACTCTATGTATTATATGTAACTGTATTCCCCCTAACAAACCTCGATAGTTTCTGGAGAATCACCGTTCTGAAGCAGATTTGTTTTGAAGATTTCAAAGTCGAATGCGCGTCATCCGCACAGTTGGTGCTTTTGAAAATATCGCTGTAATTCTGAAGAAATAATAAGAAATAAATAGAAATTGGGTATGCAGACAAAATTATTTATTTAGCATAAATAAAAGAAAATGATATATATTGTAAAAGTATCATGAAATTACTTAGTATTATCCTCTCTTGATAATAACATCAAGAGGAATATTTCCTCCTCCATTTGCGCACCTGCTGCACACACATGTTGGGCGCCCTCTGCGTTTTTCGCAGTAACCAGTTCCACAGTTCTAAAGAAAAATTAATGAAATCGAATGCATTTCTCTAAAAATTCATGTGAACCGAGTTATCTTAAATTTACAATTCAAACCTTTGTTTTTATATAAAACAGTCGTTATCACCACGACGAATACCTAATTAACCTAATCACCTGCATACTACAACTAGTGATACAAAGGCCGCGAGCAACTTTGTCCAGAGCTGGCACGTCCATCCGGGCGCAAGTGGTGAAGTCTATCGCAGTGACAGAAAGGACCATCACCAAAAGTAAGAAGAGAGAACGAATAGTCATTGTTAATAGACTAACACTTTTGACTAGTATACTTTGAAATTTCAGTTTTATAGCAGGATTGTCATTGTAGGCGGAACAATTGAGCGTCAGAGGGGGGCTGTGGTCGTGTTATATATCATTTTGAAGAACGTAATTCGCTCTATCTACTCGTCTTATTTATTTTTCCTTGAAATAATTATGTCATTTTTTATAGCATTTCAAAAAAGCATGGATAAAAGCAGGGCTGTTCAAACGGCCGGCGGGCCGGCCCTACGGCCGGCCGGGAGAAAGCCGGGATGCGGCTTTTGCAAATGCGCTCTATTGCAAAAAAGCCGGGCCGGGCTTGGCCGGGCCCCCGGCTAGCCGGAGTTTGCGTGTGAAATAAATAATGAAACATTGGGGTTTCTGCTCATTTTTTATTATAATTAACGGCAATTCACTTCCGAGGGACGAAGACATTGCAGACATGGTGTTTTTTAAAAACGCTGAGCAATAATTCAATAAACAACGTACAAAACAGGGTTTTGCAACTCTCGTTCAATAATTTGCATCGCTCTCAACAGTCCAATCTATCTCCAATTATTATGACAGAATGATGAACTTCAAAGGGATTTTTTATTCTCTTTTTAATTCAATCATTATTTTCATTTTTACTCTATTATTAAATAGTTTACAACTGGAATATTGGGCAATCTGTATCTTTCAGGTTCTCAAAAAATGTCAAAAAGACAAGATTCATCGAACAAAAAGGAAACTCAGGAGAGTATTCTCCCTGAGTGGTTCTCAGCCCCTCAAAGAAACGACGTCGTAGCAGTTTTAGAAAAGAAGAGCCGGGATACACTCCGTATTAGTTAGTTTTTGTGAAATTGGATGAAAATAATTGTATTCGTTTTTAAACAGTTTTAGAATATCTGTAACAATAAGAAAGAGTTTTACTCTGTCGCGATTAATCACGACTTATCGAAATGTTCAACTAATGCGGCATATATCAAATGCATCGCATGTGGACACCTCTTGAATGACAATGGAGGACACATTACGTAAGTTTTTTTGAGAAAGAGTAGCATATAGAATCATTTATTAATTCAATTATTGAATATGAAATCTAAAAATACAAGCAGGCGACACATTTATTGAACAAAAATGATAATGACGTGGCAGATCTTCAACTATCACCCACAGCCAAGAAGAATGTGACAGAATCTATAGCAAAGTTTTTCGCTATATCAGGAGCACCTCTATATCGAAAGGAGCTTGAAACGTATCGGAACTTGTTTGCTGCCATAATACAGCATGAGTTCATCTTTAGGCCTGTAAGAAAGAGATAATAAGTATAATACTTACAGAAAGAACATGGATTCTCATACTGAAGCAGAGAGCGTACAATGAAAGTGACAAAACTCGATGACTCGCAGCGATCATTTGTTAATTTGCGAATTTTGTTAACTTTTTTACTTTGTTAATTCTTTTAATTGTGAAATATAGCTTTAGTTTATGCAGAATAATACTTACAGAAAGTTTGTTTTTTTGATTTTTTCTTGCCGAAAACATTGACGGATTGAGGGCCTTCTTCGCGAGAAAACAATAATCTGAAAAATTATTGGCGGAGAGAAAAACAATAGTTTCGGCTGAAAACTAACCTGGCAACACGATTTGAAAACGATTTGGTGTTGAAGTTTGTCCGCAACTGTTGAAATATCGCTTTCAATGACTGAAATTAACGCAAAAAGCTATGTTCAACTAGATTTAATAAAAACAGATTTTTGTGGATGAATTTTTTTAAATGAAGATCAAACGTTCTGTCTTACTAAAAAATTAATGTTTTATAGAAAAATAAATCTTTAGAGCCGTATTCAAAAAAAAATCATAATAATTTAACGAATTCCTAATAAAAACGGCATGAAAAACCGAGAATTGTCGTTAAATCTGGTGCAAATTGTGCAAATGCGGAAAAAACGCAATATTTCACGCGCAAACTCCGGCTAGCCGGGGGCCCGGCCAAGCCGGGCCCGGCTTTTTTGCAATAGAGCGCTTTTGCAAAAGCCGCGGAAAAGCCGACCTATTGAGGCCGGGCCCCCGGCCGGCCGGAAAAAAGAACAGCCCTGGATAAAAGGCAAATTCGAACGATTTTCTTGTTCCAGTTCAAACTAGGCCGAAACGCTGTCGAGACAACTCGCGATATCAACGATGCATTTGGCCAAGAAACCACTAATAAACGTACGGCACAATGGTAGTTTAAAAAATTCCGTAGCGGTGACGAGAGCCTCGAAGATGAAGAGCGTGACGGCCGGCAGTCTGAGATTGATAACAATCAATTGAGAGCCTTAATCGAAGCCGATCCTCTCAAATCGACACGAGAAGTTGCCGAAGAACTCGACGTTTGCCAAACAACAGTCGTCGTTCATCTGAAGCAAATAGGCAAATCAAAAAAGCTCGGCAAATGGGTGCCACACGAATCAAAAGAAAATCAAAAAAATCGTCGTTTTGAGGTGTCGTCCGCTCTTCTTTTACGCAACAAAAATGAGCCGTTTCTTGACCGGATCGTAACCTGTGATGAAAAGTGGATCCTCTACGACAACCGACGACGTTCCGCGCAGTGGTTGGATCGTGATGAGGCTCTCAAACACTTTCCGAAGCCGAAAATCCACCAAAATAAAGGTTATGGTGACTGTTTGGTGGTCTGCAGCCGGTCTCATTCACCACATCTTCTTAAATTCGGGTGAAACAATTACAGCAGAGAAGTACTGTCACCAAATTGACAAAATGCATCAAAAGTTACGACGTATGTTCCCGGCATTGATCAACAAAAAGGGGCCAATTCATCTCCAAAATAATGCTCGGACAAACCGACCTTGCAAAAGCTGAACGAATTAGGCTATGGGACTCTGCCTCATCCACCATACTCACCGAACCTCTCGCCCACCGATTACCACTTTTTCAAGCTCCTCGACAACTTCCTTCGTGAGAAATGCTTCAAAAGCCAAGACGATGCCGAAAATGCCTTCAATGAGTTCGTCGCTTCCAGAGACCCGGACTTTTACGCTACCGGCATAAGGAAACTTGTTTCTCGTTGACAAAAATGTATTGATTCTAATGGTTTTTATTTCGAATAATAAATTTGATTTTAAAAAAAGTTATGGTCATTTAAAGTTGAAGGTTTAAAAACGACATTCAAAAACGTTCAACATAATATTTGTTTGGTGTTCAAGAGTTCAATATCCAACTCCCATAAACCATCTTTTCTTGACAGGTGCATCTGTATTTCCTTCACATTCCTCTAATAAATGAAGAAGTAAACGCAGTCAGTACTATCGATCACGTATTTTACGATGAGAATGACTGGTTGTATCATCATTTTCAGAGGCCTCCTGCATTCTGTGCTCTCCCATTTTCCCAGAAGACCAGACTCCACCCCTCTGGCGCGTTCTCGAGTATAAAAGAAGAGCTGAGGCTGGAGGGAATCAGTTTATTTCTAAATCTTTCATTCACATCTTTAATCCATTCAACAATTCTGAAAAGATGTTCAACGTTCTTCCTTCTGATATTTCTAAGGCTATTTGCCAAAATTCTCAGCATTCGTCTCCTGAATCGACTTCTGAAAGGTCTCCAGATGATATTTTACGTGATGACTTTCACGAATCCGTCAAAAAGTTCCGCCAGAAAATTACCAATTTCCTTGAAGATCAAGGAACTGTGTACGGTGCACATATGGAGTACCCACGTCTTCCAAAGTGGTTCATCACTGTCTTCAATCATTTGAGAATGGAGGCCGATTCGCTGAACTTCAAACATCCAATTTTGGATGATATGCCCTATTTCATTCAGATGGAAATCTGTACAGAATACGGAAAAGTGCCATTCCCAGAGAAAGACGAAAATGGTTTCTTGAAGGAGACTGAACCAAAGACATTTCAAGAAGACGTCAGGGGTTTTCTGACGGATATGGTGGAATACATCAGAAATGCATTGATTGTCTCTGGAAGGTTAATCTCACTTCCGCAATCATATTTCCATTGCATCCGAGCGCTCCAAAAGAGAGCGGGAAAATGCGATGGAGCAGCCAAGGATTGCGTGTTCCAAATTCCTGATGTGCTGGTGAGTTTCCCTTCTCCCATTCATTTTTGAGATCTAACTGTATTCATTTTTCAGCAATTCAACGTGGCACTTTACCTCGGAAGCCATATTGTTCCTGCCGACTATGTCAGAGAATGCACCAGACGTCACTTAGAGCACAATTCCATGAAAATTCCAGAATCTCGACAATGACGGAACCGATTCCATTCCATTTCAGTTGGAATTATCGCTCATTTTATATTTATTCATTCTGATAATAATTCTTTCTGACTAACTAAATAATAATGATTATTTTGATTCATTAATCCTTCTTCTGTTCATATTTGTTTCTAATTTTAATAAACTATAAACTGCATTGAAAAGTGTTCGGTTTTCATTGCACGAATACAACAAAAACAGCTAGGAGCAGTAAGCCAAGAACAACCACGAGAGAATCGCGAAGTATGTGTCTTGAAAGCCAATGTTTTATCGAAAAATGCCCAACTCTGAGATTGTGTAAATGAGCTGATAGAACCACAACGGCCGTCAATACAACGCTGTACACGAGCTAAAGAGCGCTTTCTTCGTTCAAAATAATGTTAATTAACTGATTTCTCATATTCTAAAAGGATTTCAATCATGTTAGATGATTCACGGAGTCAAGTCGTACACAGACTCATGAAACATGCGTCCTCCTACACAATGGAAATATATTTAAAATGATTTTGGACGCTTGGAAAAGAATCTTTGATCTAAAAATCTTTCACCGGATGTGGGTTGAAGAATGCTACGGACGGATCCGAAGATTTAAAGGTTCATTGTTTCAAAGACGACGGCGAAATGCCAGAGGGATTGGAACTGATAAAACGAAAAAGAGAAGAAAGTGTCCAGTCATTGTCTTTACCATAGCCTTCCCCAAGGACAACTTTGAATGTAAATACAGTGCTCCACATAATCTTACGTTCACCCCCAAAAATCTCAAAATTTCGATTTTCTGTAATTCCGAATTATTTATCATATATGATATGAAAATACCTTTAAAAAATAAAATTATGGGTCCTGGAGCGAAAATAAAATAAAACTGCGATATTTTTTTATACGACATTTTTCGAAAAATAGGTATTTCTTTTCCACATAATGATACATTCACTTTTATTTTTTTGTTATTTTTTGAACTTTAAACTTGGTTCTAATCTGTTTACTTATCGTTTTGCTGCTTTTAGAAGGCATGTCAAAAGGTAAACTTCTAAGTGAATATGAGAAAGGACTACCTGACTCTAAATTGGCTCGCATCTTAAATTTCTTGAAAAGCTTCTGCACACTTGAGACCCTTTGACAACTGGTATTACATAATGAATTGAAGCAGGAAACGAATTATTCTGAAAATCAAAATTTGAAATTTTACTTTTCATAACAGTCTTATATTGACTGTTTCTAACTAAATGTGACAATGATGATTTCGCCACGAAATCGTGACAGTTGCCATGGTGACAGCGAGGTGATTCCAGAAGCTCCACACTTATTCCAACATCCACTTCCATCGAAATCCCATTTCAGCCATCAAATTTTGACTTCGAAATCAGTTATATGTAAGTTATTTTACACTATTTAATCGCAATTTCTCTTTTTTGTCGAATTCATTTTTTATTTTCAGAAGTATTTCAATTGGATTCTGCGCTCTTCTCCTGATCACTGCCAGCTGCATTATTTTTTGTTACCGTCGACAAAACTCAAAAAATGATTATATAGGGAACTTGTTTCCTTCATCACCGCACCAAGTATTTCGCATCGATGAATTTTCTTTTGGGAATTCATTAAAACATGACGAATCTACAAACACCACTTTCATGACTGCTCCAGGTAGATTTCTCTCTTTGTCTGCCATCGAGTCGATTGTGTAACCATCAAGTGCGCTGCAATGACAATAACAGTCACTTTGGTTCATTCAGAAACACTTCCGTTGTATCTCAACCACGATCATGGATTCCATTTTTCAAAAACAAATACTAATTTATGATCCTTTTATTTTCTTTAATTACTTTAATTTATAACCCAATGGCGGTTTCAAATTCCAAATTACTGGCAATAATGGAATCTGAAATGTTTTCATTTTTATTGTATTTAATGTTCTATTTCTTTAATTTTAATCATTCTTCTATCTCTTTCTCTCTTTCTTCAATTCAAATGTTTTTTTTGAATAAAATGATGGGTTCATAATTCGGAGCCTTCGGAATGAACTTATTCTTAAATTATGAAGAATAAATTTCCTTTTTTGCAATTTGAGAACACAACAATTGAGAATTATTGAAAAATTGGATGGACTTCTGATTTCAATGAATCTCAAATGCACTAAAATTATTGGAAAACAACTGTATGTGACGATTTTCTCACTTACTCTCGATGATGTTCAATGAAAAAGAGCTGGCTTGTTTCAAATGTATGTCTTTCAATTATTTTGCTTCCAAATTCAGGATATTTGCTTTAAATGGCACTTGGAGACAATGTCAGCAGGGTATAACGATGACAACGGGTATATTCATAATCATTCCACATCCTTCACAAATCTATCAAAAAATGATTTTAAACTGCTTCCAATATTCGTAGACAAAGTGCGATGAGTACCTGGCAATGGCAGCGAAAACGGTTCAATGAGCATGGTGTAGAAGTTCGTGTTTTGGGTTATGATATCAATCATTTAAACTGTTATCGTCATTTATGTTCAGAAAGTTCCGAAAATAAAAACGTCTGGTGAAGTAACAGTCACACACACTGCAGCAGCTGTGAAACATTTCTCCTAGCACGACATACATAGCGTAAGAATGTCTTTTATTAATTTCTCATAATGTCCCAAAAAAAATTTATATTAATTTGTTTTGGTTTCAAATTTATGATTGCCCATTTCAGATGCTTCTATTTCTTCGTTTTCATCAGAGCGAATCGGCAACTTAGACAACTCAGAAATCAGAAGAAAGTGGCACACGATTGCAGCGATAATCATACCAATCCCGATTAATACACCAATGACGGCAATATCAAGGCATCTAGATGGAGGAAATTGAGTTTTTGAAGAAACTGGTGCGCCTTTGACGCTTTTCCACTTACAAAAACTGCCAAGTACTGAGATCTTCCAAATTCAGCATTGTAAGCTATCCTTGAAGATCTGTGAATACTGAATTGAATAAAGAATTGAAGTTTTTCAAAAGATATTTAACGGGGGGGGGGGGGTTACCTTTTGGAATGAGGATGAGCCACGCTCACGCTTATTTTAACAATTTTCAGTGTGCTGTGGTGTATCATTGTCATAGAGAAGCGAGGCATTTCGAGATCCTCAGCCATTTTTCTGATGGAAAGGTGAGCATTTTAGTTATTTAATTTTTAATATATTTTATTTTCTGTTTGTTGAAGCCCGACCTGCTGCAAATATTATAAAAGCATAGGGGTTATTATTGCGAAATAAAAAAGCTGATGCGAAGCTGAAGCGAAAAACTTTGCGTGGATTCTGGCGCATGAACACATGTCACTACCGTATCAAATGTATTTTTTATTGATTATTACATGTTTATTACTATGTTTCGCTCAGCTGTTGAATGTCAACCGAATGCTTGTTCATCGGACTGCTAGTCGCTTCCACCGTCCAAGATCGGATTGTCCTGTCACTGTGACGACGCCAAAAGCTGTAAAAGCCGTTCGAGGAAGAATCCGAAGAAATCCGGAGCGAAGCATGAGGAAACATGCTAAAGACTTCAAAAAGTGTCGATATTCTATGGGAATCATTGTCAAAAAGAAGCTGAAGATGACTCCGTATCGTATGCAAAACAACGCATTCCTGACCGAGAAAAACAAAGCTCTCCGAATGCAAAAAGTACGAAAGCTTCTTCAAAGCACGTGCTCAGGCACACATCTCTCGACACAGTTCACAGACGTTAATAAGAATGGCCAAAACCCTCGCGTTATTGCAAATGGCTTTCAAACTGCATTTAAGAATGGAAAAATTCTTCAAACAAAACGGCGCACCGGCTCACCGCGCCAAGGCCACTCAGAAGTGGTGCAAGGACTATTTTCCCGAGTTCATCTCTTCGTCAGAATGGCCCGCGTCGCCACCAGACCTGAATTCTCTTGATTACGCCGTTTGTGGATGTTTGACCCAAAAAGTTTCCACCAAAAACTACGCTAGTTTGAACGCTCTGAAGGTCGCACTTGTGAGAGCCTGAGACGAAATGGATGCCAACTACCTGCGTGCCGTGGTGGACGCTTACCCGAAGAGGTTGAGAGCGGTGGTGAAGGCCAAAGGAGGGCGATTTGAAAACTATCGTTAAAACTTGTTTTTGTATCATTTCAATAAACCTTTGTCCAATTCTGGTGAAAATTAAACTTGTTTGAAGACATTTATAACGTTTCAAACATGTAACATTATTTATCAGCCACCCTATAAAACTCCGATCAGACGCTAATCTGAGCCAAAGACACAAGGGAGAGCCTGCGGCAATAGGAGCAGATACATACGTACAAAAAGCAAAAATGGTAAGTCAAAGGGAGAGCATCTAGGCTAGGGGGGGCACATATTTTATAATTTTAGCCGCAATTTTTATTGGTCTGCTTCTGTAATTGCTTAGAATAACGGAAACTGACAGATGACACCATTAAAGAGAGGGAAACTGAGAACAGAATATTCTACTTCTCTGTTATTTGAGAATGGAGACCAGTTGTAGGGGTCGGAGTGTTAGAGAAAGTTTAAAAACATTTAATTTCCAGCACGAGATTCACGGCTGTATATCTTTCATCATTCTTGTTATTGTCTTCACCTGGACCATTTTCGCAGATCTTTCCGTGGAGTTAAATTATGCACCGATTGCAAGAAATATCACACGTCACAAAATGTCGAATATCAGCCGAAGATCAAAGCACGCTTCCTTCGTATTCTTCAACTTGATGGCTCTGAAAGGGATCGAAAAGTGAGCAAGCATCTCCATTTCACTTTCAGTTTTTATTTTCAGATTGTTGGAAACATTTTCTGTGATAAACTGTCATTGAAACCTCCGAAGGAAACCTTCAGATGTGCGACAACTGTGCAAAACCGGCACGTTTGTCACCGACGTATTTGATGCGCCAGATGTTCACATTACCGCCCGTTATTTAGCTTTGCCACGAATACTTTTCTGTTTCCAAGGAAATTCGTCTGCTTCGCTTAACTTCTGACAGACGAGCCATTACAGATATCCTCCGGGTTCTTCGGAGCGATATTCAAGTTTTCAGTCTGAGTAGTGATTGCATGCTTAGCCTCCTCGGTGCCATCAAGAAAGATTGGGAAAATTGAAAAGCTATGAGCCTTAGTTACTTACTTAGTTACTTAGTCGATCCGTCAATCGCTTGTGTGAGCGCGGATCACAGCTAATCACATGCCTTGCGGTCTTGGGCGATGGTTGTCCATGAAGTGGTTAGTCGATTTCCTCTGTATATTGAGATTTCTTTACGTAAAGAGTCGGACCATCTCATGGGGGGTCGTCCGACAGGTCGTTTTTGATCTCGAGGAATCCATTCTTGTATCAGTTTCGTCCATCTTCCGTCAGTTCTTCGCATAATGTGCCCGGCCCATCCTAATTTTTTCTTTTTGATGTATTTGAGTGGGTCCGTGACTTGGGAGATTTTTCGGATGTCTTCGCGGTGTAAGTCTCGTTGACGTTGTTCCGTGAGGGTCATTCCAATTAATCTTCTTTCTAGTGATGCATGCGTCACACGGAGTCTTTCAGCGAGGTTCTGTGTAAAGGTCCAGGTTTCAGATCCGTATGTGAGCGCGGGAAGAACGATGGTGTCGAAAAGTTGAGCTCGAATTCGTGGGCAGGTGAGAGCGTCAGTGGTGTTTTTGATGTTGTTGAACGCAGCCCAGGCTGCCCGTCTTCTTCTGTGGAGTTCAGGTTCTAGCTCATTTCTTGGGTTGAGTAATCTGCCAAGGTAGACATACTCATCCACGTCTTCGATTGTTGTGATGGTTGTACTATTACTGATGATCACCGGATGTGTGGTGGCGTATGTGTTTCTCAACACTTTGGTTTTGTTAGTATTGATTTGATGGCCTACTTTTTTGCACCTTTCTGTGAACTCTTGGATCATCTGGCTGGCAGTTCGTGGGTCGTTTGCGACGAGAACGATGTCGTCTGCGAATCTCAAATGGGTGAGATTTCTGCCATTGATCCTTATTCCTGGCACGTGAGCGTAGTCGTCGTCTTGTCCTTTAAGGTGATTCCAAGACAATTTTCCGAGAACGAGCTCTAGACAAGCTGAGAAGAGGTTTGGTGATATTATATCACCTTGGCGTACACCTCTTGTGATGGGTACCTCAACTTGTCTATGGAATGGTGTAAAGGAGGTTGTGCAGTTTGCATAGCACTATGAGCCAAGCCGAAAAATTAAGAATAATAATTATTAAAATGAAAGAATGATTCAAATATTTTTATTTCAGTCTCGTACAATAGCACTGAATGATGAAAACACAGCGTTTATAGTCGGTGTAACTCTCAATGGGAATCACATGGCGTCCCAAATCGAGTACCGCTATAATGAGAAAGTGACGGAAATGATTGGCAAGAAGTTCCTGGACAAAGATACTCTTAAAGATCAGACGTTTACGCACTATGATTATTTGTATATTAGTGAGATCACCCTTATTGATTTATCGAATCCGAGTGCAACCGGAGAGGCATATAAGTAAGCAAATGGACGATACATTCTCTTTATTTTGGTCTAGTGATTCCAGATTTTGAAATTTTGGATAAAACGTTGCACACGTGAAAGAGGCCTTTGCCATTTTCTAGAATTAATAAAGAACTACGTTTCCTTTTGAATTTTGCGTCTTTAAATATAAAACTGGATATAATTCATAAAACTAAAACGAAAAACGAATAAAACGAAAAGAAATCGACGAGGCTTCATCTGATTTTCGGATATAATTGACCATAGCCTGTCGTGAGAAGAGCGAAGCCTCAATCGTCCACAAAAAGAGTAATAGATATAAAACGAATATAGATTCTTGTTCAGGATAAAGGACACATGTTCGGAAACATATCCAGATAGCCTCATTGGGGATCACGGATTGTACAAGGCGACGTACACACCTGGGTCAGGAATCAGATGGACGAGAATATACTATGATCCCGTTGGGCTGGGAGAGCATTTCTTGAACCATTGAACAATCAAGTTTATGTGATTATATTAGGTTGATGGAAAAGTTATTGCGTTTTTTAACCTTCAACTTTAAATGACCATAACTTTTTTTTAAAATCAAATTTATTAATCGAAATAAAAACCATTAGAATCAATACATTTGTGCCAACGAGAAACAAGTTTCCGTCTTTTTTCAGACGGAAACTTGTTTCAGAGTCTCATAGCCTAATTCGTTCAGCTTTTGCAGGGTCGGCTGTGCAACATGTGGCCGAGCATTATCGTGGAGAAGAATTGGTCCCTCTTTATTGATCAATGCCGGGCACATACGTCGTAACTTCTGATGCATTTTGTCAATTTGGTGGCAGTACTTCTCTGCTGTAATTGTTTCGCCCGGATTTAGGAAGCTGTAGTGAATGAGACCGGCTGCAGACCACCAAACAGTCACCATAACCTTTTTTTGGTGGAGTTTCGGCTTCGGAAAGTGTTTGAGAGCCTCATCACGATCCAACCACTGCGCGGAACGTCGTCGATTGTCGTAGAGGATCCACTTTTCATCACACGTTACAATTCGGTCAAGAAAGGGCTCATTTTTGTTGCGTAAAAGAAGAGCGGACGACACCTCAAAACGACGATTTTTTTGATTTTCTTTTGATTCGTGTGGCACCCATTTGCCGAGCTTTTTTGATTTGCCTATTTGCTTCAGATGAACGACGACTGTTGTTTGGCAAACGTCGAGTTCTTCGGCAACTTCTCGTGTCGATTTGAGAGGATCGGCTTCGATTAAGGCTCTCAATTGATTGTTATCAATCTCAGACTGCCGGCCGTCACGCTCTTCATCTTCGAGGCTCTCGTCACCGCTACGGAATTTTTTAAACTACCATTGCGCCGTACGTTTATTAGTGGTTTCTTGGCCAAATGCATCGTTGATATCGCGAGTTGTCTCGACAGCGTTTCGGCCTAGTTTGAACTGGAACAAGAAAATCGTTCGAATTTGCCTTTTATCCATGCTTTTTTGAAATGCTATAAAAAGTGACATAATTATTTCAAGGAAAATCAGAAAAACAAGTAGATAGAGCGAATTACGCTCTTTGAAATCATATATAACACGACCACAGATAACCAAACATTTTATTCAAAAATCTTTCACAAAAGTAAACAACATAAAAACGCAATAACTTTTCCATCAACCTAATAAAAATGAATCATTTTTATTTTTTATTTCGGAACTCACAAAAATCAAAAAAATGTTGGAGAAAAGGTATAAACAATTTTGGCATCTTGCGGAAATTATAATTAAAATTGTTTTTCATTTTTCAATAAAAATATGTTTCTTAATAGTTGATACAAAGCATTGTGAAGCCTGCATTTAATAAGTTTTCGTTTTGTATATATAACTTTCAGTCGAGTGCAAAACATCAGAATTCAATCACTTTCAACATGTATTTCCCATTGGCAATTATGCTTCTCATTGCGATTTCCGTTCGCTCGACGCCTACTTTGCATGATACTGACGACGTTCTGACCTCTTCAAATTCAAAATTCAAAAATCAGCTCTCTTTTTTTAAAGAGCGTCGGGCTAATGTTCTATCAGATCACATTCCAGCGGGGTCGGAAAAGGCAGTCGCATTTGATTTATTTGCATTAAGTCTTAAAAATGATCCCTCAGCAAACTCGACTGACTCATCCACATCAACAGAAACATCAACTACAACGCCAACTACAACAACGCCCACGACTACATCGCCAACGACTACTACAACAACTACAACGACTACAACGCAAGTACCGGGTGTTAACCATTGGAAAAATTACTTTTCTGATCATTGCACCAGCATTCTGCTTGCGGAAGGAATCTACGACACATGTTCTGATTTCTTTAATGGAATACTTCAAGTTGCAAATGAAAATGTAGGAAAGATAAACGAAAAATGGCAATGACGACGTTCTTTTTTTAGACAGCTGAATCGATAGGGGAGTCTAATCGAGTGGCTCTTTGTGAGCTAATTACTGACAAATATGGATACAGTATTTTTTGGGATATCTTGAATCAAGCTTGTGGAACTATCGAGGCCAATCGCATAAATGGTGTATGTTGCAATATTAAGCTGGATGCCTGACATTTAATTGTTTCTTTTTTCCAGCTAATCGAAGAAGTCAAGACCAAATACAGCTGTATTCCGAACCAGTAATGGATGTTTTTATGAAAAATATGAATTCCGCTTTTCCCATTTTAATTTCCAATAAATGCTTGCTTTCTCATGAACAAACAGTTACAAATCAAAAAGAAACTCACCATATTTGAAAATAGACCACGGCGTTTTATCCTGGAGTAAGTGCCACATGTAGTCTCAGTATTCGAAGCTTTCATCGGCTGTTATAGTAGTACTATCAGGAAGAATTTCCCAATACTCTACACCACGAACAGACCATTATCGTGAATTTCGTGTTTGAGAACGTCAGATGATTGTCCGCCTTGATCAACCCACTCGGCAAGCCTCACGTTGTTGTCATAGAGTACCCACATTTCATCTCCAGTAATGATTTGATGGAGACATCCATGAGTGATTTGTAGCGTGAGAAGATTTGAGCAGGTATGTATCAACACGGGTGTCCAAGTTATGAGGAAACATATCGTCCGAGTTTTTGATCTTTTCCAAGGCATGCAAGGCACCGATCAATGGCTGGTTGATTAACCCCAAAGGTCCTTGCTAGCTCACGGATTGTTTGAAAAGGATCGCTCTCCACTTCGGAGCGTAACGTATTCACATCCAACCGCTGCCCACAGTCTTTCTTGCTCCAGGTGCATTTTCAGCTTTTTCAGACATATAAGTTATCTGCTTCTGATCACATTGCCTAAAAATCCCCAATGCTCTTCTTGCCGGTGCTCATTCTACATGCAGCACTGGCCATAAAGGTATTAATTTAGAATTTAGTTTCATCTCGCAGTTTCATCATCTCGCCTTCTGAATCTCTTTATTTCTCCATTAAATTTTAAGAAAAAGTTGCACTTTTCAGAGAGCAATAAAGCTGAATTAGCTTAAAATAAGAAGTCTGGAGCGAGGGAGGGAGGAGGAAGGGGAGGCTAAGCTGAAAATGGCGAACTGCAAATTAGAGGCTATAATTTTAGAAAACAAAGATGATTTGCTCATTAGGTGCTATCCAGAGCTCTTTTCCGAGCGGGTATCCGGAATCTGATGAGCCCCATTTCCAGTTGGTGGTGCTGCACTTGTTTTATGCTCTCCCAGACGGTCTTCTAGTACGTTTTCTCCTCGTCGCTCAGAGAATTCCAGTGCCTGAAAGCGGTTGTGGTCTCTATGAATCTCTAATCGAAACCTACTGCTCTGATTCGCTGGTCTCTGATTGTAGTACCAGCTGCTCTGATTGCGCGCGGCTATCACAAGCTGCGGCACATTTCTCTCCCCTTTTGGGTTGCAGAGGTAGCTGGAAAAGTCTGAAAATTTTGGCGAATCTTTAATACAGCACATGTTGACTCACTTGAAGGCACTCCGGCGAACGTGTAATGCTCCTTGAAATGAGCTCTCCATTTCAAAACTGCCTTATCGAAATCTGCAGCGTTTTCAGATTCCAATTTCGCTTCTGCGGGGCGCGCTTCCAGCGGTGATCTGGCGGTGACGTTGGCGACTTCTGAGCACATGAACATGATTTCAGTCAAATTCCATTCAAAATTAAAGAAAAAAAACATACTCAGCTTCAACTTTGCGATCTTTCTTAGGAGAAGATCTCTTCTGTAAGCTTCATTGGAGGACCGAATCCCGGCGTTATCCCTCTGCAAGACTTGATTGCACCTTTTCTCATGCTCCAGAGAGTTTTGCAAGCAGTGAGCACGTGAGCTGCTACGATGAATCTCTCAAAATTTCAGTTTTATTCCAGTGAACTTCAAAAGTAACGAAGCACACCTTGATTCAAGTCATAAATAGTAATGTGATTCTGAATATGACGGTCTTTCCATTGATCCACCATCTTCATGAGAGCTTCAATTTTCTCATCTGAAAGACTGTAATCCATCTTGCGATCTAGAAACGAAAGATGCGTCGATGAGAGCTCCAGAATACTTTTATTCATGTTGGCAGTCTGCCAAAAATTGTGCTCCGTCGGGGTAGGTGGTGGAGAGAGCATTAAGAGCGCTGACGGCGGTGTGGCTGGAAAAGAGAGATGCTTTGAGTTTTGTGCTCGGACGTTTTCTCGACAATTTTCAGCAGAAGACCTTCACAGATTCCTACCCTGAACGCTCTGCATCATTGGAGTCGCAGGAGGCATGGGAGTGGACGGTAGTGGCTGGGGAGCTTGAATCATGATTGATGGCGAGCCTAGAAAGAGCATGGAATTGCGTTAGAGCTGAGTGGGAGCTCAGAAGAGCTGGAATTCCAGCATGGATAAAGGGGAAAGAGTAGTCAATCAATGGTCAATTTGGGTTTATCGATTGCGCAGGGCTCCGGGCTCTATGAGCAGGAGCGCAATTGAATTTCCACTCCATCAGAAGCCAGTATCGCTCCAGAATCCAAAAACTTAAATTAGTGTCGTTAATTTTCAGAGAAAATCGAAGATTCTGAATAGAGAGTGCTTCAAAATCTAAACTAAATCTGAAATTTTGAAAAGCAAGACGTTCTGTTCGTTGACAGAGTGAAGCTGCCTTCTGACTCACAACTCTCTACTCACAGAGAGGCGAAATCAAGCTCTTCGATCAAATGAGAGAGAGAGCTGTAAGCATGGGAACGTGTACCATGAGTCAGATGTGCAATTCGCGGAATATCGTCGCAGGGAATGCTGAAAAACTGGAAGCTGGAAAACGTAATTTTGATTGGCAGATTGCCAAGTCATGAGACATCGTAATCGGAATTCGAAAATTGCACAGAAAATGGAATAGAATCATATGTGGAGAGGGGCGGGGTGCAACAATTAGCATTCACAGCTGACACACGAGAGCGGCTACTTGAGGGCAGTGCCAGGCAGTCACATTACTGCCCACGCTCATAGTGAAACGACAACAACAAATGGATGAAGCTGAAGACGGAATACGAAATAAGATCGTCTCGTCTTGGTATTCGCCTTGAATTCGTCTGACGCAGAGATCAACATTGTGGTGGTCACAACGTTTCCACGAAAGACGAAATAAGACCGGCTCGTCTCGCCTTCGTCTGACGCAGAGATAGACGAATGCAAGACGACTTTTTGCTTTCGTCTTTCGTGGAAACCGTAGAATTAAGTGCAGATAAACCTGAAAATGGACTAGAATTGCATTCTTCAACGCAAGGAAGGCTCATCCACAGAACCACAGTGCAAGGAATAGTGAAAATGGAAGTTCGATGCTCCCCCCCCCCCAAAATCTGTCGTGGCGCCGATTGTGTCATCACGAAGGGGCAAGACAATTAGAGAGGCAATACTATTGGGGCGCAAATCAATTAGGGGGTGCAATACTATTGTTCAAGCTTGTCTCTGCGGGGCAATACTATTAGGGGCGCAAATCAATTAGAGGTGTAAATCTATTAGAGGTTTTACGATACTCTGGGTAAAGCAAACGCGCTCCATTGAACAGAGTTCCAATTCCATTCATTTCCGCTTCCATGCGGCTTTACTTTAAAACAGTTATATTTCCCTATCAGTTCCAATTCAATACAGTTTTCTTTTTCAACAGATTTATTTTTTTGGAAAATACAAATGCGATCGTCTGAAAACTGCAATGCTCAACTCAAAAGCTGAAAAGACACCGTTCAATTACAGTTTCAATTTTCAGAATGCTCTTTTCAGCTCCACATTGAAGCACGCTATCACAAGCACAAATCAAGTGACATTTATTGGTCTTACAACTAAAGAAGTTATTCTTGAAATTTCCAGTTTTTTAAATTCTACATAATGAGTTTTATAACTTTGTTTAAGCTTTATTCTTCCTATTTACATAAAATAGTCTCTTTCCATCTGAATTGTCATCATAATAAAAATAACGTCTACATCCTTATGGTAGCCAGTGGGGGGGGGGGGCAGTCAGCCATTGTCAACTCTAATTAGATCAGTGACTCAATCTATTTACCACCACGGCGTTTTACACCATCTCATCAGTAAACTCATTGTAAATGACCCTAAACGGCGCACTTCCTGTACACCCGTATACCCGCATCGTATACCTGAGCATTCGACTCCGTGCAAAGTACGCCATCGTATCTTGGACACCGAAGATTTTCGAAATGTTGACTAACAAGGTTTTGTGCATTCTATGAGCACTTTGTGAGCTCATAGAATTTCGTTCCGGAATGCTCAGTTTACAAAGAGTTGAAAAAGTACTGTAGCCGAATAGATACAATGTATCTTCAAGATTAAGCCGCACCCATTAAGCCTTGTCAATTCTTCTTTTCTATGCTTTTCTTCGTGGATATTTTAATTTTAAAAAAGTGTATTAAATAATTAATTTATTTATTTACATTTGAATCAATTTGCACATTGAGAAACAGGGAAATAGGTTACAATCGGTATTAAATAATTAGGAAAATCACATATTTTAAGAACAAATCATTCAATGGAAATAAATTTAAGAGAAATAAAAACTGAAGAAAATGATTTTGTTATTAAATGACAAAAATTAATTAAAAGTATTAGTTTGAAAGTTTTTGGCTGCTAGCCGGACATTGTTTTTGCAATATTTATTGTTCTTCTTCATATCGCTGATCATCTGATTCTTGTACTGCGTCACCACGATGAACGCGGTTTCTGGAAAGCTTTTTTGAAAGATTTCCTCCATATTTCCTCCGTTTATTTGATAGATTTTGAAGACTGGACGGTATTTGTAATTTGTGTGCACTTGCATCTGAAAAAATTATGAATTTTGAATAACGCCGCCTGAAAACTCTAGAAATTTTGAGAGATTCCGTGTGTCAGACATCGTCACTCACCATACCAGACTTCTGAATGCGTCCTGCGGCTTCCTTGCTCTTCTCCGATTTGAACTTCTTCTTGCTATCCATTCCAACATTGTAGATCTTCAGTCTTGTCAGATCCAATGACTCCATTATCTTCGATCCGCTCTGTGGCTTGCAGAGCACTTCATTTGAGGGCTCATAGAGCTTAGCGAGACCAGATCTTGGAATAAGAGTTCCAGCATTTGAGTCATACACGTATTTGTTAGGATTTTCCAGCATTAGTTGGACTACAACGCAGTAATTTTTTGATGGATCCAGGCCAGTGACAGCGACTTTCAGCAATGGGAATAGGCACCTGAAAATAGCGAAAAATTGAAATGATTTCAGATGAGATGATGACATCAGTGGCTTCTTGTTTTCTAGAATTTTGAGGTTTTTACAGGGATTTCTAATGTTTCAGATGGTTTCAAAAAAGGGCAGAAATAGTTTGAGTTGTCTTGGAAAACAAGAAAACGAGAATTTTCAGTTTTTCTGAAGTCTAATTCTATGAAACAGATTTTTCAAATTGAGTTACAAAAACAGATCGAAAACAAAAACAATTACCTTCCATTATTAACGACCATCGTCTCGTTTTGAATTTTATCGAATTCCTGCCAGTGATCGGAATTTGTAAGGCTAAGATTGATCTGTTCTTCAGAAGCAGACGCCGAGAGCATCGAATGAGAACTCTCCGCCATACTTCCAGATGACATTGTGGTGGATGGAGAGTAGATGTTAGCAGCCATATTACTGTAACCGTAGTTCTGATTGTAGTTATACCCGTTGACCATTTCAGAGTTAAATGGAACCATTCCTGGCATCATGTTTTCCTGATTCTCAAAAGATTGCTGCTCAGGTATATTATCGAAATCATTGTTTCGATATTCACAATCGATCGCCCACACACTCGCATACCATTTGCCCTACCTGCGTTGGCAGTATTTACCACATCTTTTGGCCAGTATAAAAGGGATCCCTGAGGACCCCTGTCCTCATTTTATACTATTTTGTCACCTGCGAGTGACTATTATTTTCGTTTCACATTTTTATATTATTTCTTTCAATAAAGGTTTAATTACCCAAGTTTGAGGTACGAACGCGACATGTATGGCTCCTATAGTCGTATGGATTGGGTGGAACAAGTGAAGGGTAGTAGTTGTCGTAGTTGATTGGAGTGTATCTGGCATCCATATTGAAGTTAGAGCTGAGCACACTTGACAAAGAGTTTGAGCAGCTAAAAATGACAGAATGAAAAGGAAAATGATGACTGCAGAATAGAGTGTTCCGGATAGGAAAGATTGTCAGGATTTAGGAGTAATTCGGAGTCAATCAGGAAACGGCTAGCATGATATCCGCCAAACCCATCCTGTTATTTATGCCACACATATTAAGCTTTGCCAATCATTCTTTTCTATGCGTTTCTTTATTGTATTTTACATTTAATTTTAGATTATTTTGATTTAAAACAAGTTTATTCATTAATTTATTTACATTTAAATCAATCAGTTTTGGCATATGAAGTAGAGATGAAAATCAAAGTGCAGCTGCTTGAAAATCGCCCAAATGGTGCTGATGATCCCATTCTGTGAGCTTCCATGACTTCTTGAAATCATTTAAATTCTTATGTGGACGAGCTTGAGCTGAAAAATAAACTTCTAACTAGGACACTAAATGAGAGATTATTTCATTAGAAAGCCAAGGCGAAAAGAGAGTGCAAGCCAAGTGCCTTTTGTAGACAAAAAAGAAAGAAAATTAGGATAAAACAAATCAATATCGGAGCTTAGCAACGATAGACCGGCCAGGACGATGACAACTGGTATAAATGACTGCTTTCCAGGCAATGTCCACCGGGGAACAACGCTGCAAAAAGGAGGAGATATGTGGGGGGGGTCAGGGAGTGGGAGGCATTCGGTCGCAAAAAAATCGATAGAATGAGAAGAGATAGCTTTTTTCTGAGTCCTGCACGACAAGCACGAAGGGTAGCAAAAGAATAGAATAGTCCTTCTTCGAGTTTACCGTTTCCAGAATACTATTGTTCAAAAGTTATTTTTCTCGTTGCTTTTTCTTGTCGACTTCTCAAAACAATAAGAATTTATTACGATTTTCAAAAAATTTTCAGTCAGAAATAGCAAGACCGAAAAATAAATTTATTGATTTTTCAATTTGAAGTTTTGGAAGAGGATGATGTATCAGAAGCGGAAGAAGAAGAAGACGAAGAAGAATCGAGTGACAGAGAATCTTTATACAATGATCATGATTCATTCATCAGTGAGGCAGAATCCGGAATGTTTTCCGACGATGAATGGGAACTGGAAGAAGAGCAAGTGGAAGTGGAAATGGAAGAGCAATTCAGTCAAGTCTTCGCTGAGCTCCTGCCCAGCCATCTTGCAGCATCCATCCGTTCTGGAAACAGTGACTACATTAGCTCAGCGATCGCATTCACCGACGCATTCCACTTCCCCCTACAGGGTGGCTGAAAATTACGTGCGCGAAAAAATTATTTTTTTTTCCATATTATCTCCAAACAAATTTATTCCTATACAAAACAAGCTAAAACATTAACGATTTACAAAAGATTTTCGAAGTGGCCACCATCTGCTTTGATACAGGCATCAATTCTCTTCTTCACAGAATCGACGGTGCGCCGCAGGTAGTTGACGTCCAAATTGTCCTAGATTTTGGTCAATTCGGTACGCAGATCTTTCAAATTGTGCACTTTGCGGTCCCTCAATTGTCCCTCCATATGACCCCACACAGAAAAGTCAAGTGGATTAAGGTCCGGACTGTTGGCAGGGTAAAGATCCTTAGTCAAAAAATTGCCAATTTTTGACTCGATGAATTGGATAGTCGTTTATGCGCCATGCGCAGGCGCCCAGTCCTGTTGTAGGATCATATTGGGGTGTGATTGCTTCCAGGGAAGCACTGCTTTTGTGAGAATCTCATCTTGGTACACTTTGGCGTTGATTTTCACGTTTTTATCGATGAAAATGAGCGGAGTTTTGCCGGTAGCGCTAATTCCTCCCCAGACCATCAAACTTTTTGGAAAAAGGGACCTCGTAGCAATTTTTCGCTTTCTGGTGTTTTTTTTGAGACGGGCTGATGATTTGCCGATGATTTTGGGAGTTTTTGGCAACTTCCACAGTGAAAACTTTCTCATCTGTCCAAAGGGTCTCCGCCAAACGGCGCACAGTCAAAAAAGCGCGCAACTTCTTGCATTTCTCCTTTCTATTAAGCTTGGCTTGATCAGTGAGCACTTGGCCGTTCAGCAATCGGTAACTGAACATCTTGAGTTCGTTTTTCACAATTGACTGAACCGATTGTCTGGATATTTTGAGATCAGACGCCATCTTGTTCAAGCTGAAGCCATCTTTTCGATCAATGCGTTTTTTGATGATTCCTCGCATCTGCCGGGTGTTCACGGTGCGCTTTCTTCCTCTTCCAGGCTTTGTCTTAACGTGTCCGACTTCCTTGAATTGTTTCACGATCTTTTGAACGGTTCTCAGGGGGACTCGGAGCCGAGTTGCAATTGCCGAGTTCTTCATCCCCGACGCCGACAGCCGAGAAATGGCTTCCCGATGCTCGCAAGTTTTTGTCATCACCTAAAAAACACAATTTCGGATAAAAACAATAAAAAGCAATCAGAAACAAATAAATACACGCAAAAAAAGATTTATACAATCTATTTAATTACTAATAAAATGCACGCGCACGTAATTTTCAGCCACCCTGTATATGCTTATCGGAAATATGAAATCGCTTTTCTCATTTTCAATTATGGGGTCCACAATGACGATGCCATGGAGTTGTATGAGCACATTCAGCAATTGGAATCACTGGATTCTTCTGAGGAGAAGATTCAAGTGCTGGAGCGAGTTCTGGAAGATTCTTCGGATCCATCGACTCTTTCTGACTTTACAATAGCCATTTTCATGGGATTCGTTGAGGAGTTGGGAGATCGAACGGTTTTGGATGTTCTTCTCAGTATAAAAGAAAATAATCGATTTGCGAACGCTCTGCTGGAAAGGATTCAAGAGTTGCTGCAAGTCGACGAAGAATCAATCAATCGTTCAATTTAATATTAATTTTAATAATTTAATCATTTCTACTAATAATTATATTAATTTCTAAATTTCCCGGTATTCATATAATATTCTGAAGATAATAATATTAAAATTAATACATTTCTGCTTTCGATTGAGATCAAAATACAAATTCACTGAATCAAAAAATGACAAAAACCAGTTGATGTGCAGGCTAGTTACGGTGACAAGTAGCGCGGACAAACTTCAAAAATCTCAATTTTTTACTACAATACTGGACATAAACTGAACATAGACTGTTCGCATTCATCAGAAGCTGAAAAATGAGGAAGGCTCCAAATCTGATCGCCAAACACCGAGAAAATCGGATTGAATTTGCTAAGAAGAACCAAAAAACTGACTGGAAACAGGTAAGGATTACTGTCGCTTTCTTAAACTGGGACTATGTTTTCAAATTTTCTTCAGTGGCGAGAAGGAAAATGAACTGCGATAGACCGGATGGCTACCGTGATTACTGGTATGATTTGAGAAAAGGAAAACTGCAATTCTCACGTCGAAACTTCAAAGGTGGATGGTCTAACAAGAAAACAAAACAACAATCTAACAAAACAATGGTCCAACAATTGTAAGCAGCAATCCGTGCCCAAGGCAAAGTCAAACTTTGTACCAAAAAAGATGGACAATTGCCAATATCCATACGTGATGAGAAGAGGTCTCATACCATTTATTCGTCGGAATCACGCCAAAAGTTTCACTAATCAGCAAGATGGAGCTCCATGACATCGGGCTCGACGCACAATCAAGTGGATAGGTGACCGCGGAATCCCGATTTTCGATTGACCGGCCTGTTCCCCTGACATAAACATCATCGAAAATGTCCGGGGATACATGGTACGGAAAATCTACGGAAACAAATGGTCGTCCCAACGATTATTAATAATCATTCGCCTGTTATTTTCTGTTTTTTTTTAGTTTTGAGCAAGTGAACGTATGATTTTATGGAAATAAATTTTTACTCTTTTTTCATAAATATTTGGTTTTTTCCTGATGTGTTAATTTTAAGCCTATTTCAAGTTCCAGTATGAGGTATTCAAATCTGTGATCTATGAACTTGATCTCTGTAAGTCTCTGGATGAGAGTGACTTGTTGAATTAACATCTACTCGTTTCTTTTATGGAAAATCTGAGGATTTCTAACTTCATCTTTTTAGTTTCTTTGAGCACTTTTACGAGTTAATGGCGGTATGCGTCATATCAGAAGCCCGGTCGGAGTATTGAGGACTGAGGTTGAGAGAGCTGCTGTTCCGAGCAAATTTCGATTCCCGAATTCACTCAAATGGCCTGCTAGGCCAAATTGAAGACTGCAAGGTCGGAGAATATTCGACGCTACCTCCGACCTTTGTGGTACGGTGTCCTTCTTGACCAGATAGATTCCCTTCGTTGTGACAAAATCCTTCAAGTCGAGAAGGAAGCCACCTGCTGACCTTTCTTGGCACATATACACAAAATGTAACTTTCTGTATTTTCATGTAGACCAGCGTTCCATTGCGACCGCTACGCAGCCGCTTTGCAAGTGTACTGTCTGAAAATGTGGTGATGAAGGTGTTGTGAGTGGATATCGACTGACAGCTGTCATTTGCACAGTTTGTCTCCACTGGAGGTGGTCGAAGGCTCTTAAGCAGTCTGTTTTATAATTTTCAATGTTTTTTTTCTGATCTTTTGAATCTTTTCTGAGCTTCTATGGCTATTTCTCATACACTCAAAAAACATGTGATGCGCTTCAAATCTATTTTAAAAAATATTTCATTTATCGAGTTTCTAAAATATTAAAATTTCCTTATTCCTCTTATTTTGATGCCCTTCAAGAGTGTAATCTTGAATTACCTGGATAGCGAAGAATTATTCAGTTTTCATGTGCAAAATTATAGTTTTTAAAGAACTCGCTCCATCACTATTTTTCTTGAGTTTTCCTGTTGTTTCGGCGTCATCCCATTAACTTCCAATTCGAATAATTCTAAAGGTTATTCTCAATTTACCAGGGACTTCTACGGGGGGCAACTTGACAAATAGACAGCAATGGTTAGTGTTTCTCTAATTCATCTGAAAACAAAAGAACTTGAGAAAAATGAAACAAGATTGAGCAAGATCCTGCAACTTCTGGAGTTGGTCCGCACTTCAGAAGCTACTGGCCGTACGCGAATTTCATTTCTAAAAATTTGAAAAAAGGTTTAAAATTAATACGCGACACTAAACAGTAGATAATCTGCGTTTTCATCAGTTACACTAAACTAAAGAATCAAAAGAAATAAAGGTCATCTGAAAAGAAGCCCGAACAGCTTCAGGAGATTGTATGAATTTCGAATTTTGAAGAACAAAGACTCTCAACTAGGAAGGAAGGATTACTCTGGTCGCCTTTTCAGCATTCATTTCTATATCAAGTCAAACATTTGCAATTTGGGCGGTTAAAGAATCAATCACTAAGCTTGAGCTCTTGATTGATGCCGGTTTGATCTTTCATTGACTTGAAAGTGACCCAGACGGTTGTTCGCTCGGCTGCTGCTTCAAGTTTTCCGTTTTATTTTCGCTGATCATTGATACATTGATGATTGCAGTTGTTTTATGACTTTCTAGTGTATCGTACGGGAAACTGTCTACGTCCGCGGCCACTCCGGTGTTAGTAACTAGTCATCTTCTTATTCAATCGATTTTTTTGCGACCAAGTGCCTCCCCCTCCCTGACCCCCCCCCCACATATCTCATCCTTTTTGCAGCGGTGTTCCCAGGTGGACATTGCCTGGAAAGCGGTCATTTATACCAGTTGTCATCGTCCTGGACGGTCTATCGTTGCTAAGCTCCAATATTGATTTGTTTTATTCTAATTTTCTTTCTTTTTTGCCTACAAAAAGCACTTGGCTTGGCTCAATCCTAAAATCGTAATTCCGGGCGCTTGAGACACTTCTTTGGTAACATTCGTGAGTCTTGCGACGGTAATGATATACAGTGGTACACACATTTGTGTCCCCTCAAGGACTGGGCCGAGCCCGGCAGCAGTGCAACGCCGGGACGACCCTTTGGAAGTCAGAGCTCAAAAACTTAGAAGCTGAGGTAGAGGGTGCTGCTGTTCTGAGCAAATCTGGTTTCCTGAATTCCTTCGGATGGTCTGCTAGGACAAATGGAATACTGCCAGGTGAGAGAATATTCGACGCAACCACCGACCTGCGTACCTCCGACTGTACCTCTTGACCAGATAGATTCCCTTCGATGTGACAAAATCGTCGAGGTTGAGAAGGAATCCACCCAACATCTTTGACCTTCCTTGGCACATACATAGATGGTCGGAATTGAGAATTGCCAGACAAGACGTCGAGGTAGAGGAAAGCTATCTTGGAAAGATGTCGATTCTGCGGGGCTTTACACTATAAAGGTGAATTTAAATCTGGAATATTTCCAGAATTTGAATCCTTTTTCCAGGTGAACAACCTCAGAGCAAGATGTTCAATTCATGTTGTCGACATGGCTTAGTTCAGCTTCCAAATTTCGATTCTTTCCCCGAAGAATTCCTCTAACTCTTCACAGGATCTTCGCCAGAATCATCAGAGTTTCTACAAAACATCCGTACCTACAAACATTCCTTGGAAATGTGCTCAATGGCTGCAAAGTTGGATATTCCGAAAGGTGGTGAGTCCGAAAGATACACATTCCGACTTCATAGACAAGTATATCATGTGATTGGGGCACTTCACCCAGATGAGGGACAACATCATAAATTCGCGCAAGTCTTCATCCTGGACGCAGAAGAAGCAGCCGAGCAACTACTTGCGTATCAAAAGATCAATAGGATGTGCTCTAAAGATCTATATACATAGATGCTCAGTACACAAAATGTAACTTTGTGTATTTTCATGTAGCCCATCGTTCCATTGCGACCGCTACGCAACCGCTTTGCAAGTGTACTGTCTGAAAATGTGGTGATGAAGGTGTTGTGAGTGGATATCGACTGACAGCTGCCATTTGTACAGTTTGTCTCCACTGGAGGTGGTCGAAGGCTCTTAAGCAGTCTGTTTTATAATTTTCAATGTTTTTTTTTTCTGATCTTTTGAATCTTTTCTGAGCTTCTATGGCTATTTCTCATACACTCAAAAAACATGTGATGCGCTTCAAATCTATTTTAAAAAATATTTCATTTATCGAGTTTCTAAAATATTAAAATTTCCTTATTCCTCTTATTTTGATGCCCTTCAAGAGTGTAATCTTGAGTTACCTGGATAGCGAAGAATTATTTAGTTTTCATGTACAAAGTTATAGTTTTTAAAGAACTCGCTCCATCACTATATTTCTTGAGTTTTCCTGATGTCTCGGCGTCATCCCATTAACTTCCAATTCGAATAATTCTAAAGGAAATTCTCAATTTATAAGTAACCGAATTGTAAACGATTGGAATAAACTTCCCTCGAATGTTTTCCCTCTCTTTCAGCCAACCGGTCTGTTTAAAGCTCTTTTGTCATCACGCGATTTCTGTATTTCTCTGTATTTAAAACGTAAAAATTAATAAAATATTTTTTTTTGGTACATAAGTAAGAGGCGCGCCAAACTATAATTACGTTTTCTTTTCACATTCTCATAGACTGGAAAATGAATACTTTTTTTTCAGATTTCACATCTTTTAAACATGCTTTCGTACAATGCTTCCATTGGCCTCTCTACTCCACTTCTCGGTGTGACGCAGCCCATATCAACTGCTCACCCTGATCACGGCTGTCACCAACGCAACAGGACCGAATGGGCAGACAATCAATGCCGGAGGAAAGCTGCTTGCGTTTGGATCTTATCGACTTGGAGTTCATAGTCCAGAAGCGGACATCGATACAGTACTTTTGGCTCCAAGACAAGTGAACAGGAAGGATTTCTTCTCATCATTCATAAACATTCTCAGGAAAGATCCAGAAGTCAAGGAACTGCATTCCGTAGAAAAGGCTTTTGTTCCACTGATTAAGCTGAAATACCTAGGTATTGACATAGACATTCTGTTTGCACAGCTCGCACTAAAGGAAATCCCAAATGAGCTTGACCTTTTGGACGATTCGTTGTTGAAGAATGTCGATCACGAAAGTATCCGAAGTTTAAACGGAGTCAGAGTTGTGGAACGTCTCTTGAATCTTGTTCCGAATCAGAACGCATTTTGCACCACGCTTAGAGCAGTAAAGTTGTGGGCTACCAACCATGGAGTATATTCTAATTTAATGGGATTCCTTGGAGGCATCAGCTGGGCAATTTTGGTGGCTAGAGCATGCCAGCTTTATCCAAATGCCAGCCCCTCTAGATTGGTTCAAAAAGTATTTTTCATATTTTCAACATGGAATTGGTCAGCACCTGTCATTCTTGATAATTTCGCTGATCGGCCGGATATGCAGAATTTGAATCAATTAGTGGGGGAAAAAACAATACTGATCGTTATCACCTGATGCCAACAACTATGCCGAGAGTTGTCACACCTGGAACATCTGTCAAGAAGTCGCGAATGGAAGAGGTGGATGAAGCAAGTGTCAACAAAATTCTTAACGATTTCAAGGAAAAGAGCATCAAAGTTAAGAGAACGTTGATGGCTAGAGGCACAGTTGACTATATGTGTTCTCATCGCTATCCGTACAGTAAGTAGAGTTTCAAACCAATGTTTTAATAAGTATAAAAGTTACAGCATGAAACATGGTTTTACTTTCTCAGTTGTTCTGAACTCTATACTGTCTCTACCTATGTTTGCAATCTAACTTCTGGTCTTGCTCAAAGTTCCGAAAGACCAAAGAAACTGTTCAGTCTCAAACACCGCGCAATTCAAAGCATTGTGTTCAACTCCACCAAGTCAGCCAACTGATCTTCAGCTTTGTGTTGTACTTCTCGCCATTGCGGTAAATACGGTGTATGAGCTCTCCTTCCTGGCGTTTTCCATTGGATACGAACCCGAGAACGGCAGCATTGTGCTGCCGGAAAGTGAACTCATGACGGTGGAATCGAGGACGGAATGCGAGCAGTTGATTCTAAAGAGCTTCAAGGTAGGCCAACTCACTAATCTGAAAATTTTCCGATTTTTTTGATAGAAAATCCAAAAACACAGGAAGCGGCAAAATAATCTTATATTCTCAGTAAGAGGTTCTTGTTAATTAAAAAAAGCTTCGTGTTCTAAAAATTTCCAGTTTTTCACATTATATAACACGAAAAAAAAAACATCAAATATAAATATAGAAAATATTGGCATTAGAGAACAATTACATTAAAGTTATAATTTTGAAGCATTCAATAGACCACAGTAGCAGTGTTCATTTTCTCTTTTTTAACCAACAAAACATTCTTGAAACAGAACCTTCTCGAAGGTTAGGGTGAACTCCCTTTCTCCTTTGCGTGAGTTTATTTCTCTCCCTCACTGTGGCCAAGAAGGTTCAGGACGAACGCAGCTGACGAAGTTTCCGCATTTGCTTTATGAATTCTGATATGGTAAAAAGTATTTTGAAGAATAGGATGCAATAAACGAAACAAAGGGGACGGGAACCAATTTTAAAATTGTTTAATTTAAAAAATTAACAGAACTGGGTAGAAATGGAATATGTCTTAAAGTAGAATTGGATAGATAAAGATAAAGCAGTAAGATAAAGCGCAGTCACAAGTGTTTGAACCTCTATTCCCGTGGCTATTTCTTTTTGTAACAGTTTTTAGTTGCTAATAGGAAACTTCTGGCAAGTTTAGTTGACAAATTCCTAATTCATTCAGAAAAATATTGACTCAAACATACTCGAGAAAATGCTACCTATTGTATTGAGAGATTGAAAACAGGACAGTTCGAACCCAGCGCGACTCAGCTTTAACCTAGCACTGATATTCAATATAGTTGTAACTTCGGGCAGTTAGGCATATGTTATTCCGGTCCTTTCGAATTCACTTCAATACCACCTTGCACTGTCGTCTTTCTCAATTTGCTCACGAAGCAAATTTTCAGCTGATTCATCGATTTGGCTTAGCTTTCTGAAACCTTCGTCTCCAACAAAACAAATTTCATGACCATCAGGATCTCCGAGAATCACTACTTGAACATCTCCTTTTCCTGGTGTTTGTAGGGTTACGAGCTCTTTGATTATTGTTCCAGAACCGGAAGATTTCACCATTTCTTGGAGGAATTGCAGCTGGAACATAAATATTCAAACAATAGAAATATATAATTTAAATTCCTGATATTAGCTTTTTCTACTGAATTTGCCTACTTTACAAACAATTCCTCTAGTTAATTGAGTTTTCGGTAAAATTGCGTTGGATGCATGAGATGGAAACAGTGCTTCGTTTACGGGAAAAATTAATTACCGCAACCGTAAATGTAGATAGAGCTAAATCGCAGCGCTAGACTGCGGCAGTCATGAACCATGGCATTTTTTTAAGTTTTAAAATTTGATTTACTGCCTTCATGAATTTTATTGTAATCCCAACTGAGACAGTAGCGGCATAAAAACGCGGTCAGCGTCAGGAAAACAGGTGACAATGAGCGCTAACAATAATCTGCACCTTCGAAAACTTCACACTTCACCAAAAGCACGCTTTGAACGCGGGGGAACGGTTCCCGTGTGCACGGATAAGCGCTGCGGTGTATGTATCTCGATAATCAGTAAAGGTTTCCGTGACAAAAATAAAATAGCCTAGTAGAGCGCATTTAGATTATTTGCGTTACCTTATTATCGGGATAGCTGAAAGCAATCCTTCCGAATCCAGACTTTCTATTGATTATCGCTCCTGAGTGCACAAGCTCCAATTCGCATTGTCCTTCTCCATAACTCATTCGAATTCTGTTCGTTTTCTCTTCGACAATCGGCATTGCGAGTATTCCAGTCCAATATATCTTAGATTTCTTTATATCTTCAACATTCACTTGCACTCTTAGAATTTTCGGTGGTTGATCGGCCTTCCCGATTTTAAATTCATGGCCATCCGGGTCCTTTACAGCAAGTCTCCCACAGCGAGACAGTCGGTGTTCGCTGTTTGAGATTTTCTCGAAAAGTTTATCTGAATCGATTACGATGGCCTGGAATAAGTTTTTTTTTAACTTTAAATTAGATTTCTAGAAACGTCATTTAATTATGTTTCAGGGAAAAATTTAATATAGAAAGAAACTCATTGCTTTCATATAATAGAATCGAGCATAAAAACATTGATTTTTTGGACATGACTATTGAAACAGTAGAAGCAAAAAAAAATTTCAGTGAAATTCAACTAACGCTTAACATGGGAAATCTGTTCGTTTTTATGGAAAATTAATAATAAAGGGTATTTTCATTCATTTGTAGTCTTCTCTTACCCTAAAATCATTACCCAATTCGTATTTATGAACGGTATAATTATATGTGAGCTCGATGACAAAATGCTCGTCTTCAACTCCATATCCTATCATCGTTTTGCTCCATCTACCATCATACGGTCCATTGCACGTCGCCTCACACCCTTTTTCAAATTCCTCATGACGGAGTACCTAGAATTAGAGGTGTAAGATCTAGAAAAACCATCAATTGCATTGCACCCCACCTACAACGCTGCCGCACCATACCTTCATATCGAGCATATCACTCACCACCTTCATATCACTCACCTTCATATCGAGCACTTTTGTGTAGAAGTCGATGGTCTTGCTACGATTGGCAACTTTGAAGACGTAGTGGAGAGAACGGGTTGTCATTCCTGAAAAAAATTTATATCCAGACTCAAATAATTTGCGGATAATACCTTGAAAATATTGAACTCTCAACCCTTACTGGCGCATTTAGCAATTTTTGGTCAATAGTCTCATATACTATATTCACAGAATTTTTGGCAAGCAAGTAGAAGGCTTTTTAGCAAGTTTCTGGCAAAACGGCAAGTTGCTGTACAAATTTGTAAGTTGTCATTTGTTTGCTACATAAACATCATCACATAGCCTGCTTTTTAGGGGGAAGCACAGTGAAAGTCAGAAAGTTGCAATCAAAATCTTCCAGTTGCTGTGCAATTTTCATTAGCTTGCCGATTGTCATCGGCATATTGTCCAAAAACTCTTTGAGCGTTTTTGACTAAGAGTATATCTTTCGATAAAAAATGTGTACTAAATAGAAATTATAATATTCATGTAATTTGAGGGAAAAACTTTTATGCTTAATTTAGTAAATTTTTGTTTTTGCAAAAGCAAAAGCGTGCATCATCTATCTCGGTAAATTACTCAATGCAAATAAGGAATTGGAGCCAGATTTACACAAAGATGAAGACACGCAACATGGGCTGCATCAAAAAAACTTGCACCAAAAAAAGCTTCAATCTCTTAGAATGGTTATCACCGCCGCCGAAGTCACTTACGGCTCAGAAGTTTGGATTTTCACAAGCGCACTACCAGCAAGAATAAAAATGACCCACGCATCTCTAGAAACAAGACGGGTCGAGATAGCTCTCACTGAACAACGCCAAAATGATCTCAGCCGAGCGCTCGTGTTGGAGGGCCATCAGCCTTTAATCAGCCTGATAGAAATTTCTAATGGATAACAACCATTACTGAAGCTTGTAAATGTTTCTCATATTTTACGTATTCCATCCAAGGGAAGTACGCGCCAAAAATGTATCGCTGACGGCTTGTTTTCTAACAAATTTCCCCTCCTCCTATTTCAAAAAATCTACTTTAGGGAAAAATCGATACACCGCACATAGGAAATGCAATAAAACGGAAGCCGTGCTGCGAGAATGAGTAAGTGCGAGCTGCGCCAATAATGAAGATTGCTTTTTTTTAGCCGAACAAAGAAAATAGATAGAGAAAAAAATATTTTCTGATTAGAGCAGAAACCCAGAAACCAATTGGCGCCAGTAGAATAGAATGAAACAACGAGAGTTTATTGTTGAGTTACAAAACGGAAACTACTACGTATATACTAAAAACCATCGGGAAAAATGGGAAGTAAAACACGAATAGGGGCAAAGTCTTTAATACCTGTAAAAATAAGTAGGAGCAATTCAAACGAAATTTAGGCATATTTGCTTTTGCATTGCTTAAAAATGTCGTTGAATCCATTGCACAGAGATATGTCTGACTGATTCTGAGCACACTCCACAAATTGTCTCCACTCGAATTCGCAGGGCTGCGCATAGGTCGATGATTGTTGAGCAGCCACAGGAGCAGCAGTTGCCGAAACCTGTTCGGCGGAGTGAGAGCTTCCACTGCTTCCCGTAAACATGCTGCCGACGGCGTGCCCCTACAAATCAGACGATTCATATTAGATTTCAAGAGAAATTAAAGAATTTGCAAGGAATAAGTTTGACACTACCAGATTGCAATCCTCTGTATTAAAACACCCAGAGAACGGCAGCGAATCTGGTCGTGAACTATGAAACTATGAAACGAACTATCGATTGAATTATAAACATTATCACTGGTGACGAAAATTTTATAAGTTATAAGTCAATCATACTAGAAAAAGACAATGGATCCAGGCAGAGGAAACCGCAAAAACGGACTTTCAAGGGAAAAAAACAATTATGTCGATTTGGTGGGACAGTATAGGCGTAATCTTTTGAGAGCTTCTTCCAGATGGCACCACTGTCATCTGGGCCTATACTGTATGCACTCAAATGGAAAAATTGGCTCAAGTTCATCGATTACATCAAAGTAAATCGTTGAGCTTGAATCACTTTTTTGCCTTCCAGTCTCCGAAGTTCTGCGCGATTGGAATCGCTCAACTTCCATCACGTTGGCAAGAAGTCATAAATTCTAATAGTCAATATATCACACATTGAGCCTCATTTGTTTTAAATAAATTTTGTTCTGAAAAAAAATAATTCAAAAAATTATGACGACTTTTCGCTCTACCTAATACGAGAAGAGGCGAACGGTAAGTCCAGCTTTAGTAACAAAAAAAAGTGAACGTATTGTAGATTACTCGGTACACTCAACTCAACACGATATGTTCAATAATATAAGCTTTATTTTGAGAAATTGTATCTGTATCACACCCTATTGCCTTCTGGTAGCCGTACAGCCGTACCGGCCTAAAATTGAAGCTAGTAATCAGGAATTCAAATTAACTCCTAAAACCTTACCACGAGGCAATCAGGCAGTTTGACAAGACGAAGATATATGTTTTCTATGTTAAGTGGTTTATCACCGAACGAACTATGATTAACTAAATACAGATTTTTATTATGGGGTTATTCATAAAAAGCGTTTTAATGCAAAAAAATGCCTTTTTTTGTATTAAAATGCTATCGTGAATAAAATTAAAGTGGCATTTTTTGCATTAAAATGCATCATGAATAACCCCATTACGATTGGACCATTATTTCCATTAGTGATGTTTAAAATTCAGAAAAAAATACCGTAACACCTCAGAAAGGCCAACGCTGCTAATGTTAATGCTAATTTAGAACAAGTCAGACATAGCACTTGTGAGAGAATTGCCAATTTATGAAACACTTCGATTTATAAGGATCTGATTCTTTTACCGCTTATAGCGTATTTTAAATGTCAGTGGCTCGATTGTGACTTCACATATTCAATGATAATTTTATTTGAAATTTTTGTTAACCAATTGTTCTGCAGATGTTTCACTCTTCTTACCACAGCAGATCCGATTGCGACTCCTCCTGCGGTAGCAGCCATTTGACCCATCAATCCAGGTCCCTGAGATGGCGCGCTCATTGGTGGAGCTTGCATCGGAGTCGGGTGAGGGTGTGGTGCTGCTGCTGGAGCAGCAACGTCTGGAATAAATTGTTTGGAAACTTACAAAGTGAAGAAGAAAGTTTAACTGAAATATTTATTTTTCTATTTATGGTGGGATTAAGGACAAAGCTTGTTTTCCGCGTTCTAGTAAACAAAAAAAAATTAACTATTAAAACCAGTAACATTCTCTTTGTCTACCCCCCGTAAACGGTTAAATTTCGTTGTTGATGAAAGGTTCAAATAAATTTCTAACGTGCTAAGAGATTTCGACCCCATCTTTGATTTAAGGAAATATACTTGGTCTCGGTGGCGGCGCAGAGTACTGGGTTGGTGATGGACGAGGAGCCGAACGGACTGGAGCCGATGGGGATGGAGAGGCCGTGCGTCGACGAACCATTCTGAAGAAAATAGAGATGAAATAGCGAAAAATACAGCTATTAATGAGAAATCACGAAAATTTAACAGAATGTCATTTTAAAACCTAAAATGATAGCTTAATCGACCAAGAAAATGCTTTTCGAAGAGGAAAAAAATTCAATACAAGGTATTCGTGTTTGGTAATATTGAATCAAAAACAGACATTGAAATTTAAACAAAAACAAGTTAGTGATAGTCCAAACTCCTCTATTGGTCAAAGAAGTGACGTGTTAGTATAGCACGGCGAGATAATGATTTAAAAGAGATAACGGAAAAAATTAGCAGTTATCGCGGCCGTCGCTGTATTGGTGTTGAAGTTAAAAATGTTATATGTTAAAAATTTAGATCCCAAATTCGAAATAATACTTTTGTCCAAATGCTACCAAATAAATTTTAGTTATTAGAAAATAGTTATATTGGGTTGAGGATAAGTTCGTAGAGTTTTTTTTAATATCTTTTGTTTCACAACAATTTTCTTGTTGTTTGGCAAAGTGTATATATTTATGTGATAGCGCTTTTTCTGCACTACAAAACAGTGTTTTTAGTTTGTTCTGAAATTTCAAGTTTTCATCATTTTTCAGGCTTAGAAATGAACTACCCAGGAGGCAATAATCAGCATTTTCGACATCTGCTCTTCTTCGCTTTTCATCGAAAGCAAAAAGCAGCCGAAGCCGCTCGGGAAATATGCAGTGTGTATGGAGAAGGTGTCTTAGGCGTGTCTACTGCACAAAAATGGTTCGCAAAGTTGAAAAATGGCGACTTTAATCTTGAATACACGCCTCGAAGAGGACGACCTGCAGAATTAGACGAAGAGCATCTGAAGGCACTATTGAAGGAAGATGGTCGCCAAACAAGTCGTGAATTGGCCGAAAAAATGAACTGTGATCAAAGGACAATCCTTAATCATCTTCATTCATTCATATATGTTCATATAAATCTTTGTGAAATAACTCTAGGAACATATTCCTCAACCCAATATTTCACTTTAAAATTGATTAACACATAAATAGACGGGTTATCGAATTAAAGCAGGCACCTGCGGGATTCTGAAAATTTTCTGATTTCTACTACTGAAACTGGCACTAAAATAAGTAAAAATGATTTATTTCTCCAACAAAAACGAAATCAGTTCAGGAAACTAACAGAAAAATTAGAATTAAGCAAAAAGTTATTAGAAAATATTTTCAAGAAAACTATTCAAAACAATATCATCAATATATTTACCATATAAAGTATTTAAAAGTACTATAAAAACATAAAAATTAATATTTTTATTCAAAAAGCGGTACCGCCTTATACGGTTACATGCAAGTCAATATGCTGGCCCAAAATTTTCTAAAATCACTATAAAAAACGTCGGATTTGAAGCTCTTAAAACTATAAAAACGTAAATGAATGTTTAAAATACAATAATCGGTCCACGAAATATTTATCAAAAGAGGTAGAGGGTTCGAGAAATAAGCCATAGGAGGCGTCGCGCCACCATGAAAGCAATACGCAAAACTCCGCAAACACTATTTGAACACCGTAGCGTGAAATAAAATTTTGGAAGCTCAAGAATGGTTTTTATAGACCTATTGACTTACTTACTTATGGGGTTATTCATGAAAAGCACAAAAAGCATTTTAATGCAAAAAAAAAGATTTTTTTTGCATTAAAATGCAATTGTCCTTTTCATGAATAACCCCATTACCTAGTTATAAGGCTTCCACGAAAGGTGAGAACAAAAGTCGAGTCGTCTTCGTTCGTCTTTCAGTTTGTCTTGCATTCGTCTTACGCAATAAAAAAGTTCTATTATATATTAAAATTCTATTAAAAATCTATCAAATAGAGTACGAAAAACACTAGAGGAAGCCCAACCAGTCGAGCAAGCAGGATACTGTCGATCATTCCCAACGATCGATCACGTAAATTCAGTACAACGCTTACTCGAGGTTATTCGTGAGTACCATATCCCACTCACACTTGTCTTCATTGACTTCCACAAGGTATTTGACAGCGTGGAACCAAAAGCGATATGAGAAAGCCTTCGAGCACAAAGAGTAGAAACAGTCTATATAAACCTGCTCAAAGAGTGCTATACAAACTGCACTACCACCTTCACACCATTCCATAGACAAGTTGATGTACCCATCACAAGAGGTGTACGCCAAGGTGATCCAATATCACCAAACCTCTTCTCAGCTTGTCTAGAGCTCGTTCTTGGACAATTGTCTTGGAACCACCTAAAAGGACACGACGATGACAACGCTCACGTGCCAGGAATAAGGATCAATGGCAGAAATCTCACCCATTTGAGATTCGCAGACGACGAACAAACTGCGAGCCGAATGACCAGAACTCCACAGAAGAAGACGGGCAGCCTGGGCAGCGTTCAACAACATCAAAAACACCACCGACGCTCTCACATGTCCCCGAATTCGTGCTCAACTTTTCGATACAATAGTTCTACCCGCGCACACATCCGGATCTGAAGCGTGGACCCTTACACAGAGCCTCGCTGAAAGAATCCGTGTGACGCATGCATCACTAGAAAAATGATTAATAGGAATGACTCTCACAGAACAATGCCAACGAGACTTACACCGCGAAGACATTCGAAAAATCTCCCAAGTCACGGGCCCACTTAAACACATCAAAAAGAAAAAAATTAGGATGGGCTGGACAGCGAAGAATTGACGGAAGATGTACAAAACTGATACAAGAATGGATTCCTCGGAATCGTAGTCGCCAAAGATCGCAAGGCATGGTTAGCTGTAATCCGCGCACACACAAGCGATTAACGGATCGACTAAGTAAGTAAGTAATCTCGCCTTGCATTTGTCTTACGCAATGAAAAAGTTGTGAACACCTATGTCAGACGAATTCAAGATGAAGAAGAAGACGAGACGAAGAGGAAGATGAGACGAGACGGCCGAAATTTCTCCCAAACGGAAGCCTTACTTAGTTACATAGTAACCTACAGTATTGGCCATAAAGGTAGGATATTATGGTTTTTCGACCATATGCACTTACTAGGGAAGGTTGTTAACTCACCATGGAGTTTCCATACCAGACCTATGACGGTAGGTTCGATTTCTCCCGTGGTCAACTATTTTTTAATTTTATTTTTTCGTTTTTTTCAAATCTTAAAATTCCTTTTTTATAAGTTTTCTTGAATTTTTTTTCTAATTTTTTTTAATATGTAGGCATTTCACACATAAATACACAAGTTCTGATAATTTTTAAAAGTTTGAAAAATTACAGATTTTCCAAAGTTTTCCATGTGGTACCCTCCATGAACAAAAATTTGACCACTGATATCACAAAATATCATATGCTTTTGCTGTTCTTTTTGTAGGAAATCCATTTTTACTATAAAAATGTATTTATTAAACTTGACACATGCAAATCTCAACTATAAGTCTCAGCTTTCATTGTTTCTTTGGGATATCAAGAAGTCTGGGTGAAAGTTGAAAACACATTATGTGAACTTTTTGAAAAGGTTCTGCAATTTTAATGATTTCAAATTATCAAATTCTCTTGCCGGTAATTTTCAAGAATCGCCCCCCCCCCACCATCGACAATAGCCCCTCAACCAGCGTTATTAATTATCAAAATTGATGTGGGGGATAATTACTGTAGGGGGGCTTCTATACGAAGTCGTTATCCAATATTAATCCCCCGCCAGTTGAAATGGGGGAGAACATTTGGGTCCTAGGTAATCTACAATAATCAACCCCCAACAAACAGTACTAATCCCCCCACCAGAAGATCCCGGAATGATCCCCCTTCCAATATCCCCCCCCCCCTTCCAATATTTACATGAGATTCAGACAAAATGAAATTAAAATCTAAATCTAAAATAATTATGAAAATTGGAAAAATTGGTGGAAAAAACTGACGTTAGGGGAAGGGGTGGGGGTCTTTCCACAGTCTTCCACCGGGGGGTCACTCTTATATTAAACGGGGGAGAGTTATTGTATTATACCCTCTTGCCCTATATACCTTCCAAAGGCACACATAAAACTCAATTACATATAAGGGCACAAGTTCTTGTTGGTAACAATAAACTGGTCAAAGCAAAATGAGTTCTTCACATCTGGAGAATTTTATGAACGCAACTTTCAAGCAGCTGGTGGCGTAGCAAGAGTCAATCCCATCTTGTCCAAAACAATACTGTGAGGGAATTAGGAATGGTGAAGAATGGTCCATATAACCAGTTTTTTCCCAGGAGTACTGTAGGAAAGGTTGGAAGTAACGAGCCGAGACTTGATGATATGGTAGGGAGATCATTTCTTGCCGATGCTCTTCATGGACGGTACTCTGGGACAGAACGCTTTCATGATTCTTTCGGAAACTACCGGTCAGTTCAGTCAGTTCATCAGATCGCCAACTCGCCTGATTCCGAACGTGCCGAACCTGGAAGTTCACCACATACGACTTCCCTCATTCATCCTTTGGATTCCCATTGGAACGGTCCTTGGAAGGTATTAGGTTGATGGAAAAGTTATTGCGTTTTTTAACCTTCAACTTTAAATGACCATAACTTTTTTTAAAATCAAATTTATTAATCGAAATAAAAAGCATTAGAATCAATACATTTTTGCCAACGAGAAACAAGTTTCCTTATGCCGGTAGCGTAAAAGTCCGGGTCTTGAAGCGACGAACTCATTGAAGGCATTTTCGGCATCGTCTTGGCTTTTGAAGCATTTCTCGCGAAGGAAGTTGTCGAGGTGCTTGAAAACGTGGTAATCGGTGGGCGAGAGGTCTGGTGAATATGGTGGATGAGGCGAAGTCTCATAGCCTATTTCGTTCAGCTTTTGCAAGGTCAGTTGTCCAAGCATTATCATGGAGAAGAATTGGTCCCTCTATGTTGATCCCTGCTGAGCACACACGTCGTAACTTCTGATGCATTTTGTCAATTTGTTGGCAGTATTTCTCTGCTGTAATTGTTTCGCCCGGATTTAGAAAGTTGTGGTGAATGAGACCGGCTGCAGACCACCAAACAGTAACCATAACCGTTTTTTGGTGGATTTTCGGCTTTGGAAAGTGTTTAAGAGCCTCATCACGATCCAACCACTGCGCGAAACGTTGTCGGTTGTCGTAGAGGATCCACTTTTCATCACAAGTTACGATTCGGTCAAGAAATGGCTCATTTTTGTTGCGTAAAAGAAGAGCGGACGACACCTCAAAACGACGATTTTTTTGATTTTCGTTTAATTCGTGTGGCACCCATTTGTCGAGCTTTTTTGATTTGCCTATTTGCTTCAGATGAACAACGACTGTTGATTGGCAAACGTCGAGTTCTTCGGCAACTTCTCGTGTTGATTTGAGAGGATCGGCTTCGATTAAGGCTCTCAATTGATCGTTATCAATCACAGACTGGCGGCCGGCACGCTCTTCATCTTCGAGGCTTTTATCCATGCTTTTTTGAAATGCTATAAAAAGTGACATAATTATTTCAAGGAAAAATCAAAAAAACAAGTAGATAGCGCGAATTACGCTCTTTGAAATGATATATAACACGACCACAGATAACCAAACATTTTATTCAAAAATCTTTCACAAAAGTAAACAACATAAAAACGTCATAACTTTTCCATCAACCTAATATATAGGGAAAGAAAATTTGATGAGGTGAACCTCGGTGACCTCGGTGAAGTGCGGTAATATTGCATTTTTAAGAGTTATCAGCTGCAATATGAATTATCTGAAATTCAGCATATCAGCTTCTTTTATAACAAATACGCTGAAAGACATCTGAAAACAGAAGGTGGGTTTCTTTCCAAATTTCCAAATAACAAAAAGAGGTCGGTGTTTCAACTTGAAAATGCGCAGTAAACACGACTACACGACTGTTCATGACCTGCGACAAATAAAAATAAGTGGCAAAATTGATGCTACCATTTGTGAATGATGGGAGTAGAGTAACGTGTCGACACATCAGTCGGTCGACAAAGTCGAAAAATTCGATGTCGACACGGTCGACAAAAAGTCGAGGCGCTCGGCTAAAAATCGAACGAGAGTCGACTTTTGTCGACACGAACATTTAATGTCGAAAGTCGACAAAAAAGTCGACTGTCGACTGTCGACACTCAAAAAAGTCGACTGTCGAAAGTTGACAAAAGTCGACACTCAAGAAAAGTCGACTGCCGAAAGTCGACAAAAGTCGACTGTCGACTGTCGACTTTTTTCGAGAAAAAGTCGACAAAAGTCGACTTTTGGTCGACAAAAAGTGTGCAGTTTAACGTCGCTGTGTTTGCGTATTTTGCAACATAATTCACGACATTTCACATTTTTTCTACGGTTTTTTGTGTTTCCTTCCCCAAGGCTAGGATTTGATTTTGCATCGTCCTCAAACTAAATTTGCTAGTTGTTTCAAGTTTTGAATTACACTCACGCATTTATTAGAAAAAAAGAAATTGAAGGCAAATTCAAATAAACAATTAACAAATTAACAAATTTAAATTTAAAAAAAAAGTTAAAACAATTAAAATTAAAACAAAAAGTTAAAACAATTAAAATTAACAAATCAAAATTAAAGCAAAAAGTTGAAGCAATTAAAATTAACAAATTAAAATTGAAACAATTCGAATAAAAAAATTAAAACGTGTGGCCCAGAAATGACAGAAATCGGATAAAAGATTCAAGTCGAAGCACTTCGGCTTTTCCGAAGTCGAAGTTCACCCACCAAACTATCTTCTTCTACATTATCCTCTGAATTCGATATTTCATCGGCGTCTTTCGGATGTTCCCTAATGCCAAATGAAGATGAATATTGTTCATCGTCGTCGATGTCAGACGATTGCGACGCGAAGAAGCGACAATTTCTCCGCAACGGCTGTAAATTTTATTTATAATATTCATAGCAAAAGGAAAAAAAACATTATCGCGGGATAAAAATATATTTGGTATTCGGTGTGAGCGAATACACCATGTCGAAAATTTTGTTATTTTTACAAAAATGTATATCATCATCAAAAACTTCACAGAATAAGTGAAAAGTGGAAAAAACACGAGAAAAAAACAAAAAACCATTGAAAAATTGGAATATGTTGCAAATTACGCAAACACGGAGACGTAAAAATGCACACTTTTTGTCGACTTTTTTGAGTGTCGACAGTCGACTTTCGATAGTCGACTTTTTTTAGTGTCGACAGTCGACTTTTTTGTCGACATTTTTGTAGACTTTTTTGTCGACTTTTTTGAGTGTCGACTTTTGTCGACTTTTTTGTCGACTTTCGACAGTCGACTTTTTTGAGTGTCGACTTTTGTCGACTTTCGGCAGTCGACTTTTTTTAAGTGTCGACTTTTGTCGACTTTCGACAGTCGACTTTTTTGTCGACTTTCGACATCAAATGTTCGTGTCGACAAAAGTCGACCACTGTTCGATTTTGTGTCGAGCGGCTCGACTTTTTGTCGACTGTGTCGAATCGAAGTTCGACCGAAATTTTGTCGAATTTCGTGTCGACACGTTACTCTAGATGGGAGCACCTTTCCATTTTCCAAACTTTCCATTTCCCGGTATATGATCGATTTCAAGTTTGTGATTCTGGTCGGGGCTGATGTGTGTCCATCGTCTTTACATTGACTTTTTGAATTGCGAGTTCATGTGCTAACGACGATTTTATTCACAAAAGGTTGATAATTGTTCGCCACTTTCGTTTCGTGGTTCCATTACTCCCAACACCGCCAGAAGCATGTAAATAGTATGATTAAGCCAGTTTTTAACCTAATAGAATCTAAAGAAAACTGTATTGACTATTGATTGTGAAAAATTTTGTTATACTATGTATAAAAATTGTTAACTTATTTGACTTATTCTAAAAACTGTCTATACTTTTGACGGGCTCAACGTTCACTATCACTAGAAATAGGCGTTTTTCCAAAAACTGATTACATATTGGAAAGAAATTCAGAAAGGAATGCTCTGAAAAAGGAAGACTGAGATACTCTTCTCTCGTTAATGTTTGTTAAGGCTTACTTGTTTTATAATTCATCTTTTACTACACCATATTATATTAAAACAAGGCTATAAATTTCCCCGCTGAGAAAAACAATAAGCTGAAAATTGACTTTAGGGTAGTTGAGAGCGAGGAACGGGTGAGTTTGCAGGGGGATTTGAGCAAAGAAGATTTTGAAATTGTTTTCTGCAATTCAATATGATATTTTCAGTGGTTTACGGTGGCTCATTCGGAGTTGCTCTGGCTGCATTTGGAGTGCATTTCATATTTCGATATTTGACTGCAACCGGGTACTTTACCTTCTTTTCACAGCTTTCTTTCTTAGTTTCGTTAATTTTCAGCAACAAAGCATGGACAACCGGAGTCAAACCTTTATGCGTATGGCTTGGAATTCCACTTTTATCTGGGATTATCTATTTTTATTCTCTGCACGTTTCCTCGGAGTCAGATGCCTCTATGGTTGAATTTGTAAAAGAACAATATGGGAATTCAGCGGCCAGTGACATTGTCTTCATCGGATTCGGCGTTAGTGGAACACCAGAAAACGGTGGCAGAGGTCTCAAAAATTGGCAGAGATTTATCGTATTGTATTGTAATTTATTGTAACTACCGTAAAACCCGTAATAGACTTGCATCCCAAATTGACTTGCGACCCTAACTGTATTGCTCTCAAAAAAGCTCTACAAACAATAGTATTGTATGCAATTCTATTGGAGTTTTTACCGTACGTTACTCAAGCCAGTTTTAACACTGCCAAAAGAATTTAGACCAATCGGAGCAGTTTCAGCAATGTTAATCCAAAAAAAAAAGCCCGCGCGCATTCTTTATGGTCAGTATTGTATAATATAAAATGGAGATTTTTGAAGTTTGAAGTTCCAGTTCCAGGTGAAAAAAATCCGACAAATCGTTTTTTGACTCGAAGAATCCATTTTTGAATTCTTTTTGACGATTCCTTTAAAGGTGACTCTCCAATGGCGACCCGCCTTGCGCTGTGCGGATGAAAGCGTCTTTTTTTTAAGAGAAAAAAAATGGATTATCATTATAATATTTATTGAGGGGAAAAAGCCTGACAATGTTGGTCGGCTGTAAAAAACCTCAATCAATGAAAATGGCAAAAAAATACATTAAAAAGCCATTAAAAAATCCATCGTTGTTCTGATGGGATAATGATAAAGAAGAATGAACTCCACGCGAGTCGCGGGGCGACGCGGCGCATCGCGGAGAGACCCAGAGTTTCCGGCGGCAGTTCAAATTCTGGAAGAAAGGATTAAATTAAATTGAAATAAGGAAATTTTTCAGTGGAAGTTTAATTGATTATTGTGAATACGTAGTATTCGCAACATTCTTCGATTCTTCGAAATAAAATTGTCCGAATTTCAGCATTGAAGCTCGTTTTAGGGAAAAAATATATTCAAATAGGGAAGCATTAATTTAGATTATAAAGGGGAATTTCTCAGTTTGCTCTACCTTACTGAATAAAAATCGGCCGTGCTGGCATGTCGAGAAATCATCCACGGTCACCACGAAGAAGCCAGTACGCCACAAGTTAGATTAGTTTTGAATCACGGCATTTTCTGGAATAGAGTGCACCTGTCTTCGTAAGAACATTATTGATTTTAGTGTCTCATTTAGATCAATCCACAATACATAATCGTCTGTGTTCGACATTCGGAAAAACCACTCGAAGTCGCCAAACGTTACGGTTGGTCCCATTTTCTCGAAAAACTGCTCTCTGCCCTCAAAGGTCTCATACCGGATAGAGAACCAATTCGCTTCAGAAGAATACTGAAAAATCTGAAAAAAAACGGTTACTATCAAAGCGGAAAAAGAATTTGATAAACTATGCGAGAAGTTATGGTCTAGAAATATTATAGAATACTTGAAAGCCAAGATCCCGGAATCTTGGAGAGAACCACATATTGAAATGGGTGTGGTTAAACGCATTTGAAATCACCGAATAACCACGGAGACTGGATTGTTCATTATTAGAATTTCTAGGTCATGATGGATTCCATTTTCTGGTTTTCTCATCATGTATTCACTGTTTGCTTCGCCCCCACCTTCGCGCAAAGATAGAAAACAAACCTTTTTCAAATCTAACAATTCTTCTACTGAAATTGACTGAAGCGCCGCTGTGAAACTGGAAAAATGAAGGAAATTGTGGAGAGAGACGCCAGTGATTTTGAAATTAGATTCGAAGCATTTGGCGGTTTTCCAATGATCCATCTCCATTATTTTAGAGAATTCCAACGGCTGCCATTCTTCTTCTTTCGTATAGCACAATGATATCCAACAAATTGATTGTGGATCTATCAGTGATAAAGCTGTGATCACTGATTTCTGATCAGTCGCATCAATATGGAAAACGTCCACCTTCAAAAGTTGATTTTCAAATGCCAGAAAACTACTCAAAGTTTCCAAAAATTGCAGGAAATGACTGGAATGTTCAGTTCCATTGACAAATGTTATCTTTATACTTTTCTTTTGAAATTTGAGAATTAACAGTAAATCTCGTGAAGCGAGTTCCATAAAATCGCCGTTCACGATCTTTTCTGAACCTTCGCTTCTAACTATGCTCTGCCCACTCTCCATAGTTTTGTGATATTCAACCGCATCTTCACTCTCTTCTACATCCAAAGTTCGTATTTTTGAATAGTACACGAATCGAATTTTGCAGTCGGTTACATCAATATGAACAGATAACAAATTTGCTTCAGGCTTGATGTCGTCAATGCGGATTCGAAGATCATGGCACACTTTCCGAAGAGTTAGACTGGAAATCATTAATTGAGATAATGGTTAAATTCAGAGAATGTCTGCTCGGGCACTGTTGGCAACTGTTGGCCAGCTTTTGGTGAAAGATTGATAGAACTTTATAAGCGCCTTTTCACCACTCATTGTTAATAATGACTTGAAACATATAATCAACTTACATAGATTTGAATGCAACTCTATTGAAAATACTTATTGCCAACTCATTCGGCAGATTACAAAGAGATGGTGGGGTAGGCATTTCCTGAAATAAATACGAATTATAGGGGAACAGTTTTTTTTTGACACTTTTCATCTAATAATTGCAATTTAAGAAAAAAGTATTAAAAAAGAGTGAAATGCTCGAAAATTGGCTGAATGCTTACGAAACTGAAGGCAATATTCTATATTATTTTGTAAAATCTTCTTTTTGGTTATCAATTCGAAATTCCTTCTCTATCAAGCTTATACATTATTGTATGTCTGGCAGAGAAAGAGAGAAAAGGAAGGAAATTAGAAACGCAAGCAAAAATTTGGCGAAGTGCGAGATAAAGAGAGGTGAGGGTATTCAGAAAACGCCATGAAATAGAACAAAATGTAGAAAACTAGGCATCCATTTTTTGAACTATAAAGACTAAAACTTCGAATTTAATTATTGAAGTGCGATTTAGGAAAGAAAAACCTGCTATCATGCTGAACGTGAGTGATATAATTAAAAAAATGAAATGCTATTCATTTCTAGTTTATTGAGAAGTATTGGAAATTGGAAAAGAAAGCAAAGAATTAGAAACGGCTTACACATGTGTATATCGTCATTCTCGTGATACAGATAACGTCAGAGAGCACCGTTTTCTATGATTCATGACGTTTTAAATTAGTGAAATGATGACTACAGGTTCTGAGTAAAACAGTTTTCGATATGGAAATAAGTTAGGAAACTGAAGGCAAATGTGCCGCTGCTACGATGTATTCTTGTTGAGGGTGGTGCTACGTTACATGTGCCGCTTCTACTTCAAAACCAATCCGGTTTTGGAGTCTTTTGTAATGAGTCTTAATGCTTCACATGTTTCAACACATGTACCATTCAGGGTGGTTCATGCGATTAATTTTCGTAGTAAGGGCAGAACGTAGCTTAATGATGTGGGGTGGCTACTCGGGTTTTTCAAAAAAAAAAACATGACATCTTCCCCTCAAAGCCGTTTGTCAATATACACGGCAAAATTCCTAGACCCGCGCGCCAAAAAATCATGCTCCCTGAGCGCATTTTCCTCAGAAGAAGATCAAGTCTGAAATCCGCCTGGCTCTGCGATGAGTGTAATGAAAAATGTTTGATATTTACTGTTTTCTATATAACTGTTTCTTTCATTAGAGAATTCTTCGGTATAATAACTGTATTTCCCCCCACAAACCTCGGTAGTACCCCCACTGGAATGAACCGGAATCGCCCCCCCCCCCTTTTTTTATTTTATTCATCCAAAAATCACGTGTAATCAATCTTCTTTTCAACATTTTCAATTAATTTTTAATTCATTTCATTTCAACATTTCAACATTCAACATTCAACTTTTCAATCATTCAACAGAATTCTTGAAGAACTTAAGTCCAAGAGAAAGAGATTTTGAATAAAGGATGAAAGACACTGTTGTTTAGGTGAGATCATGAGGGGTCCTAAAAGGATAGGACGGGGGAGTGATCCTGGAATCGTGGGGGGTGATTCTGGAATCGTGGGGGGCGATTCTGGAATCGTGGGGGGCGATTCTGGAATGATGGGGGGCGATTCTGGAATCGTGGGGGGCGATTCTGGAATCGTGGGGGGCGATTCTGGAATGGTGGGGGGCGATTCTGGAATGGTGGGGGGCGATTCTGGAATGGTGGGGGGCGATTCTGGAATCGTGGGGGGTGATTCTGGAATGGTGGGGGGCGATTCTGGAATGGTGGGGGGCGATTCTGGAATGGTGGGGGGCGATTCTGGAATGGTGGGGGGCAATTCTGGAATGGTGGGGGGCGATTCTGGAATGGTGGGGGGGCGATTCTGGAATGGTGGGGGGCGATTCTGGAATGGTGGGGGGCGATTCTGGAATGGTGGGGGGCGATTCTGGAATGGTGGGGGGGGGGGCGATTCTGGTTCATTCCAGTGGGGGAGAACAAAGATATAATGGGGGGGTGATTGTGAAAGATTACCTCTTTTCCGGAATCGCCCCCACATTAAGAGGTGGGGGGCGATTCGGATATCTATACATCACAGAATAGTCCCCCACACACAATCACCCCCCACATCCAAAATTAATCGAAAACATAACTGTGGGGGGGCGATTCCGGTTATGGGGGGGCGATAGAGGTGTGGGGGGCGATTCTGTAAAATTACCAATTCTTCAAAGCTTCCAAATTGATATGTGCTTGACCTCTTGCTTGAAGAGTTCCCCATTCAGAATTCTGTGTCCGTGACCATGAACATCTTCAGCGTTGGTCCCAGACCGACGCTTCTGGTTGAGGTGGCTTCCAAACAGTTTGGCTTGACGCTTCTTGTTGATTAATCGTTGCAAACCGAGTATTTGTATATTTTGCTTCAAATTCTAGAGGGTTCATCAAATTTTTCCAAATTTCGATAGGAATACTGGAATTGTTGCTTTAAATATATCCGTTTCTTTATGTGGTCTGTATGTAGTCAATCAACGCCTAGAAGAAGAACAAAATGTGGAAAAGTAGTATAAAACGGAGATTTTTGAAGTTTGAAGTTTCAGTTAGATTAGAAAAAATCAGGCAAATCGTTTTTTGACTCGAAGAATCCATTTTTGTATCAGGTTTATCATCTAAAAATCAACAATTATTTCCATTTACATTGACAGCGAATCAATCAATAAACATAATGGAATTGGCAAAAAACGGTTATATGATTTATTTGAAAATACAATAATCCTCTAATTTAAGAAAATATATCAAGAAATACATAATTTATATCTTCAAAGACTTAAAAAAGAACTATTAATAAAGTAAGAAATGTATAAATGAGTAGTATAAAAGTGCAATTTTCAGATCAATAGACCAAAATCCGCCGAAAAAAGGGTAAATTCTGATTGTGAGCAGTTAATAATCCGAAATGTCCAAAAATGTTATATCAATAAAATTGTTCGAATATCAGTATTGAAGCACGTTTTAGGAAAAAAATATTTTTAGATTATAAAGAGAATTTCTTAGCTCGCACTACCTTACTAAATCAAAATCGGCCATGCTGACACGTCGAAAAATCATCCACGGTCACCACGAAGAAGCCAGGGCTCACCAAACTTTATGGCGTATTGTGTGAATTCGGTGAATTGAGTAAAATATACTTCAAGTGAATGTCCTAGTTTATGTACCTAACTAAGTATATAAGTGACATTGGTTTTCATAGGCAATTATAGTTTTAGCAACCACCAGTTACATTAGTTTTGAATCACAGCATGTTCTGGAAGAGCATACACCGGTGTTCGAAAGAATAAGATTAATTTATCCTTAAGTTTAATCATCAATACATAATCGGCAGTAGTCGACATTCGGAAATACCACCCGAATTCGTTATGAATCATTACGGTTGGTCCCAATTCCTCCAAAAACTGCTCTCGGTCCACAAAGGTCTCACACTCGATCCGGAAATAATCCGCTTCATTAGAATTCTGAAAAATCTGAAAGAAAAAACGGTTAGAATCAAAGTGGAAGAAGAATTCGATAAACTATGAGAAAAATTATGATCTAGAAATTGAAAACTTGAAAACAAAGATCCCGGAAACTTGGAGAGAACAATATGTATTGAAATGGCTATGGTTAAACGCATTTGAAATCACCGAATAACCACGGAGACTAGATTGTTCATTATTAGAATTTCTAGGTCATGATGGATTCCATTTTCTGGTTTTCTCATCATGTATTCACTGTTTGCTTCGCCACCACCTTCGCGCAAAGATGGAAAACAAACCTTTTTCAAATCTAACAATTCTTCAACTGAAATTGACTGAAACACCACATTGCAACTGGAAAAATGAAGGAAATTGTGGAGAGAGACGCCAGTGATTATGAAATTAGATTCGAAGGATTTGGCGGTTTTCCAATGATCCATCTTCATTATTTCAGGGAGCTCCATTGCTCCTTTCAAATTGCTCAATATTATCGAATAAATTGATTGTGGATCTATCAGTGATAAAGCAGTTATCACTGATTTCTGATCAATCACATTCATATCGAAAACTTCCACATTCAAAAGTTGATTTTCAAATGCCAGAAAACTACTCAAAGTTTCCAAAAATTGCAGGAAATGACTGGAATGTTCAGTTCCATTGACAAATGTTATCTTTATACTTTTCTTTTGAAATTTGAGAATTAACAGTAAATCTCGTGAAGCGAGTTCCATACAATCGCCGTTCACGATCTTTTCTGAACCTTCGCTTCTAACTATGGTCCGCCCATTCTCCACAGTTTTCTCGTATTCCACTTGAAAACATATGTCATCCAAAGTTCGTATTTTTGAATAGTACACGAATCGAATTTTGCAATCGGTTACATCAATATGAACGGATAACAAATTTGCTTCAGGCTTGATGTCGTCAATGTGGTTTCGGAGATCATAGCACACTTTTCGAAGCTTTTGACTGGAAATCAGTAATTGAGGTAATGGTTAAATTTCAGAAAATGTCTGCTCGGGCACTATTGGCGCCCGAGCAGACATTTTCTGAAACTGTTGGCCAGCTTTTGGTGAAAGATTGAGAGAACTTTATAGCCGCCTTTTCACCACTCCTTGTTATTATAATAATGACTTGAAACATATAACCAACTTACATAGATTTGAATCCAACTCTATTGAAAATACTTCTTGTCACCACATTCGGCAGATTACAAAGAGATGATGTTGTAGGCATTTTCTGAAAGACGAATTATAGGGGAACAGTTTTTTTAACACTTTTCATCTAATAATTGCAATTTGAGAAAAAAGTATTAAAAAAAAAGTGAAATGCTCGAAAATTGACTGAATTCTTACGAAACTGAAAGCAATATTCTATATTATTTTGTAAAATCTTCTTTTTGGTTATCAATTCGAAATTCCTTCTCTATCAAGCTTATATATTATTGTATGTCTGGCAGAGAAAGAGAGAAAAGGAAGGAAATTAGAGACGCAGGCAAAAATTTGGCGAAGTGCGAGATAAAGAGAGGTGAGAGAGAGAGATAAAGAGAGGTGAGAGAGAGAGAGAGAGAGGTGAGAGAGAGAGAGAGAGGTGAGAGAGAGAGAGAGAGAGAGAGAGAGAGAGAGAGAGAGAGAGAGAGAGAGAGAGAGAGAGAGAGAGAGAGAGAGAGAGAGGTGAGAGAGAGAGATAAAGAGAGAGGTGAGAGAGAGAGAGAGAGAGAGGTGAGAGAGAGAGAGAGAGAGAGAGAGAGAGAGAGAGAGAGAGAGAGAGAGAGAGAGAGAGAGAGAGAGAGAGAGAGGTGACAGAGAGATAAAGAGAGGTGAGAGAGAGAGAGAGAGAGAGGTGAGAGATAAAGAGAGGTGAGAGAGAGAGAGAGAGAGGTGAGAGAGAGAGAGAGAGAGAGAGAGAGAGAGAGAGAGAGAGAGAGAGAGAGAGAGAGAGAGAGAGAGAGAGAGAGAGAGGTGAGAGAGAGAGAGAGGTGAGAGAGAGAGATAAAGAGAGGTGAGAGAGAGAGAGAGAGGTGAGAGAGAGAGAGAGAGAGGTGAGAGAGAGAGAGAGAGAGAGAGAGAGAGAGAGAGTGAGAGAGGAGAGAGAGAGATAAAGAGAGGTGAGAGAGAGAGATAAAGAGAGGTGAGAGAGAGAGAGAGAGAGAGAGAGAGAGAGAGAGAGAGAGAGAGAGAGAGAGAGAGAGAGAGAGAGAGAGAGAGAGAGAGAGAGAGAGAGAGAGAGAGAGAGAGAGAGAGAGAGAGAGAGAGAGAGAGAGAGAGAGAGAGAGAGAGAGAGAGAGAGAGAGAGAGAGAGAGAAGAGAGAGAGAGAGAGAGAGAGAGAGAGAGAGAGAGAGAGAGAGAGAGAGAGAGAGAGAGAGAGGCAAAAATTTGACGAAGAGCAAGACGAAGAGTGGTGACGAAATAGAGAGGAAAAGTTAAGTAATATTACGAAATTTGGTCAATTTTAAAGCTGTAAAATATTCTATTAAAAAGGAACTTGAATCTAAAGAAGTGTTGGGAGATACATTGCCCATTTTCTGATAGCGGACGGGAAAGGAGCACGCGGAAGATCTGAAGAAGGTTTTAAGAAGTTGAAGACACAGAAATCGAAAATTGGCCAGTCGTCAATAGTCAGTCGTCATTCTATAAGAATCCCACAGAATTTCAAAGGTAATAAAATGCTCGAAAACTGGCTGAATGCTTACCAATCTCGAGGCAATATTCCATATTATTTTGTAAAATTTTCTTTTTTTCTTAAAAATTCGATATTCCTTCTCTATCAAGCGTTGAACTAAAAGTTTTCGTAATATTTTCATTTTTTACGAAACAATATTTATTCAAAGAAAACGAGATTCAATGTGCGATATATCACCATTAGCAGTTATGACTTCTTACCAACGCGATGGAAGTTGAGCGATTCCATTCGCGTTGAACTCGGGAGACTGGAGACAGTACCGGCCATAAAAGTAACATATTATGGTTTTTCGACCATATCTCATTCGAAATAGAACGAATCAATCTGATTTTTTGGCAGTTTCTTTATCAAGCAACAATGTATCAGCTAAGAACATTTGGATTTGTGAAACTAATGTATATTGGAGTAATTTGAAAAAGATCGAAAACAAGAAAAACCAATATTTCTTCAACGAAACTTTGTGCTCTTAGAAGTTGTTCTATCTGCGAGATTTCAATATTTTGTGGTGTAACCATTTGCATCAATTACTGCCTGGCATCTACGGGGCATGGAATCAATCAAAGTGTCGATGGTTGATTGGGGAATCTTCTTCCACTCCTCCTCGAGAAGTTCGTACTTCTCGTCTTTTCCGGTTAATCTCCTCTCCAATTCCTCCCATAGGCCCAGGTCCGGGCTTTGACTCGGCCAATCCAAAAGGATGACACGGCGGCGGTTGAACCAGTTCCGCTCATGGTGTTCTCCAAAATATCCTCATATCAGTAGCGGTCGAGATTACCGACGATGCGCTTGAGAGGACCCATTCCCGTGGTGGAGAAGCAACGCCAAACCATCTGGGCAAGAAGTCATCTTCATTGGCTTCTGGCCCAGATAGTTTGGTTTCGGGTTGAGAATTCAGTTCTAAAAATCTCGAGTAGAGAACATAAAAAAGGCAGAAAATGAGCATTAAAAGTCTGAAAATGAGCCGAGATTCAAGAAATGAGAATTGGTGAGAGCAAGGAAAGACATTCAGCAGAAATGAGACGTTCAATTGAGACAAAGGCGACTTCCCAAAGCTATATGGCAATGTTTCTTCCGGTATCAACGACCTTTCCCCCATGGGAAGAAACGAGCTGCGGTGTACAGTTTACTCTCTTTTATTTCGAGAAGCACTCTGAGAGTTTTCGATTCAAAGATAAATTGGAAAATGAGAAATCAGGTAATTAACACTATTTTGAACCAAGAAAGCGCCTCAAAAAGAAAAGGAAAACTTGTAAATGTGGGACACCCATTGGAGCCAGCGAGCCGCTGTCATAACTCTCGTCACAATGAATCTCAATTCGGCAATTTGCAGCATATTTTAAGCAAAATTTCTCAATTTCTGAAAATGTCAAAGAAGTAACACAAAGTTCCGTTTGCCTACTGAATTAAGACAATTTTGATTAGATCACTTCTTAGCAATAGCTATTTTAATTGTCATTATAAAGTCTGTAAGTGAGCTGTAAGTGTAAGTGTGTAAGTAAGTGTATCAAAAATAAAAGAGGTTGGCACAGCAGCCAGAATGGAGAAGGCATATATATACCAATTACAGTCCTTTTCCAATACTTTAGAACATTTCAGATTCACTGAAATCAGAAGATGTCAGCTTTTGACTATTCACCCAACGTTTCCAGACGCTTAAACAATTTATAGCATTTTTTCATTTTTTTAGGTGCAAAATACACTTGTCCGACCACGGAGGGAACTCTTTCATGAATTCCGCTTTAAACAGTAATTAGAAGCCATTCTTTCACCATTTTCAGAAAATTCAAGCATGCCTAATACAGGTTTTTTGGTATTCAGACTGCGTAAATACGGTCGTTGCCGCCGACCTCAATCACACTCTCAGAGTTGAGCATTTTCAGATAAAACATTGATTTTCAAGTCTCCTACTTCACGATATTCTCGCGCGTTCTTGTCATACTGCTTCTAACTTTTTTGTTGTATTGGTGCAATGAAAACCAAACACTTTTAAATGCATTTTACAGTTTATTGAAATAAAAGAAGTATTAAAGAATCAAAATAATCATTATTATTTAGTTAATCAGAACGAATTATTATTAAAATAAATAAATATAAAACGAGTGATAATTCCAATTGAAATGGAATGGAATCGGTTCCGTCATTGTCGAGATTCCAGAATTTACATGGAATTGTGCTCTAAGTGACGTCTGGTGCATTCTCTGACGTAGTCGGCAGGAACAATATGGTTTCCGAGATAAAGAGCCACGTTGAATTGCTAAAAAATGGATACAGTTAGATCAAAAAAATGAATTGAAGCAGGGAAACTTACCAGCAAATCGGGAATTTGGAACACGCAATCTTTGGTTGCTCCATCGCATTTTTCCGCTCTCTTCTGAAGCGCTCGGAAGCATTGGAAATAGGATTGCGGAAGTGAAATTAACCTTCCAAAGATAAACAGTGCATTTCTGACATATTCCACCATATCCGTCAGAAAATCCCTGACGTCTTCTTGAAGTGTCTTTGGTTCAGTCTCCTTCAATAAACCATTTTCGTCTTTCTCTGGGAATGGCACTTTCCCGTATTCTGTATAGATTTCCATTTGGATGAAATAGGGCATATCATCCAAAATTGGATGCTTGAAGTTGAGCGATGCGGCCTCCATTTTCAGATGATTGAAGACAGTGATGAACCACTTTGGAAGACGTGGGTACTCCATATGTGCTCCGTACACTGTTCCTTGATCCTGAAGGAAATTGGTAATTTCCTGGCGGAACTTTTTGACGGATTCGTGAAAGTCATCACGTAAAATATCATCTGGAGACCTTTCAGAAATCGTTTCAAGAGACGAAAGCTGAGAATTTTGGCAAATAGCCTCAGAAATATCAGAAGGAAGAACGTTGAACATCTTTTCAGAATTGTTGAATGGATTACAGATGTGAATGAAAGATTGAGAAATACAATGATTCCCTCTTCCCCAGCTCTCCTTTTATACTCGAAAACGCGTCAGAGGGGTGGAGTCTGGTCTTCTGGGAAGAAGGGGAGGGCACAGAATGTAGGTCGCCTCTAAAAATGTAGAGACAACAAGTCATTGTAAAATACGTGATCGATAGTACTGACTGCGTTTACTTCTTCACATATAAAAGGAATGTGAAGGAAATACAGATGCACCTGTCAAGAAAAGATGGTTTATGGGAGTTGAATATTGGACTCTTGAACACCAAACAAATAATTGTTCTCTTGAATATTAGCGTAAGGAATACAGTAAAATCAATGAAATGCACAAACGAAAACATGCTCTTGGTCTTTATCAGGCGTCTGACAAAACAGTGGTACCGTATCTGATTGAGGGGGCAGGTCATTGCGCAGACATCTATCCTGCCAGGGATCAAGATTTGAACTGCTTCATACTTGGAGTCCATGGAAAATACTTCCTACCGACTTTCATATCTTTTGAAATAATTGATTTAAGGGTTCTGCGGTATCACCAACAAAGAAAACAAAAGTTGAGAAAAGTTTTAGTTTTTCTATTCAGTAGGATTTGTGAAATTCTCGAAATACACAAATATCATTGAAATGTTAAATAGAAATGATAAATCAGTTAATATTTATTTATATGAACAAAATCGGAAAATGTAATCACAATTAGGATTACCATCCGTAAAATAGTAGCCTCGTATTCTTTTATTTAAGAAATATCACATTTTGGACTTTTCGAATTTGATTTTCGTGTTTTCGAAGATCCTGGCACCAATTGAGAGTGAGAATCGCCAGATTCCTCGTCTGGCACTATTTCTGCACGATTAGAAGATGTTGTTAGAATATTTATGCGAACTTGTTTTCTGGGATCAGATGCTGATGGGCATCCCTGCTGAGAAGACGCGGTTTAAAATCAAAGTCGAATTCAAAAATGGAAAATGGCAGCCGCAAAATGCTTTTTTAAAAACCAATGAGGTATTCACTAACAAGGTTCCGTTTTCTGAGATTTTCATTTTCCGGTTTCATTGCTGCTTCATTTTCAAAAACTACGAACTCTTTAAATTCAGGTTGGTTGATAACATTAGATTCAAAATTGTATTTATTTTATTGAAGTTTTCAAATCACACGAACTGATATGCCATTAGGAACGTCTGAATAGCGGTTTGGGTCGTCTCTTCTTTTTCATTGTTATAACTGCTCGCTTGAACATGTCCACAAATCGTTCTGCTTGGTTATTGCTCTGTGGATGGAATCGGGGTTTAAAATCAAATTCGAATTCAAAAACGAAAAATGGCTGCCAAAAGATGTTTTTTTAAAGACCAATGAGGTATTCACTAAGGAATTAAAGACAGAGAAACAATTGATGAAAGAAGGAATTGACTTCAAATCAATAAAGATTTTCAATAATGGAAATAAGAATAACAAGAAGGTGAAAAGAAATGAGTTGACAGACGAACAAATGAAGGCGGTAGCTGAAAAAGAGAAAGAGATGGTAAGTATTATTTCCCTGTTGGCCAGAAACAAACTCCGACGGAAATTCAACAACTGAGCCTGCCTGAGCTCAGGTGAACTCAGGTTTGCTTTCCACTTCTTGGATGAAGGCTCAATCTGTTCATTGAATTTCTTTCAGATGCAAGTGCACTCTGACTGCAATTATATGCCAGTGAATCCCACAGGATAGAAAAACTGAAACCGTTAATGTTTCTCAACTTTTGTTTTCTTGGTTGGTGATACCACAGGGCCCTTAAATCAATTATTTCAGAAAATATGAAAGTCGGTAGGAAGAATTTTCCATGGATTCCAAGTATGAAGCAGTTCAAATACACGAAATGACTGAGCGAATGAAGAAAAAAAAGATGAAACAAGTGATCCGTTAAAGAGTTTAAGCATAGACCAGGGTTCACCATTGAAGTTCTTGTTACTGAAAGCTGGGCTTGTGGATAATAATCCACAAATTCATTAGTATATACTTCTATTTACAATTACAAAAATCGAAAGGATAATTATCAGAGCCGCTATTGAATTCGCTGTTGATTGTCCCTTTGTAGTGGTATGTAGTGGCTCAGCGGTAGTTGCACTAGTCCCGGCTGCAGTAGTGGTAGTAGTTGATTCATTGCTGCTTGCTTGACTCAGCCATATTCCAATATTTTGATCAATCAAGTCTCTGACAACTTTTAATCCGGGCACATCTTGATCCCTGGCAGGATACATGTCTGCGCAATGGCCTGCCCCCTCAATAAGATACGGTACCACTGTTTTGTCAGACGCCTGATAAAGACCATAAAGACCAAGAGCATGCCATGGATCCATGTTTCCGTTTGGAAACACTACATTGGTTCCTCTGTAATTAGCACGTCCTCCGTACTTCCAATTCGTGTTCTCTGTCATAGTGTCGATATGCTGTCTTTTATAGTTGTTACCGAACAGGTCAACGCACATTTGGATGAAATAGCTGAAATCTATTTTGTATTACACTTTTTCGGAAACGGTGTATGCACACTAGGCGTCACAGTTCAGGAAACGAGAATCGCGGCATTTGAACGCTCGAGTACTGCGACAAAATAATACAATTGGAAAGGTGTCCCATCATTTAAAAAAGGAGACTGTGACGAATACAAGTAGGTTACCTCACAGGCGTCGTCGGTCCAAAAATACTATATCCAGAATCGGAAGATTGAAAATATCCAAACTCATTGCAACTCTGCCAATTCCATAAGAAAGTGGCTTCTACATCAGGTCCGAAGTGCCTGGCATTCTTAAGCTGAGCAATCATACTCGAATAGCTATTATTCATTCCAGCGGTGCCAGTTCCTCCGTTGAAATAAGACGACATATACTGATTGAACGCAGCGATGTTATTCAATGAAGTGTTCGAATCATTCGCCATAAATCTGCACATATCCGGAATTCCATAATCGTCTCCTAGTGGTCCCATATTGACCCCGGTATATTGAACGGAAAATTGGAAATTTGTATAGATATTGACGAAGAAAAAACTTTGATCAGTGTCCGTGACATTGTCACCGAATGGTGGATTCAGATAGAAGACGTCTGACAGATTCTGACGACCTTCTTTGGTTAAGAACAGTTTTCTCATCTCATCGAAACCATTTTGAATATTATCGGCGCACGAGGAACTAAATGCTCGGATCACTTGTTCTGCTTCTCTCAAGTACTCGAAGAAGTCGGTCTTCACAAAAACTGGAGCCGAAGACGCGACGGCACCGGTGATCAAGTCTGGGAAGACTTCTCTCGCCCACGCCGCATTATACCTGCCAAATGTGATCCAAGGATTCGAAGTTCCTGTCTCGAAATTCACAGATTTGATGAATTCAGCAATGTCGTAAAGCATTTGGAGGGAGCTGAGCAAGTTAAGCTGCGTGTTGTTACTGAAAAAATAGAAATTCCGAAAACGGCAACGGCAACGGCTTGGTTCGCTCTACTTCACAAAACCGGCTTCACAAAGCCGGAAATGCGATACTGACTTGATCAACATATGTAGCACTGCTTCTTTTCGAGAACAGTGAAAAATAGAACTATAATATTTCTTAGTGGAGCACACCGAAGTGGAACTCCTGAAAATGGATGTTCAGTATTCGGTAGGGCAAGATTGTTTTTGGTTAAAATATTACGATTTCCGATCCATAATGTTCTGTTAAATTTTCGAAAATTTATTCAATTTCAGAAAAGAAATCTTGAAATATCTGAAAATACACAATGTTTTTGGTGAATTTACTCAAATTCTCAACAATCCTTCAGACATTGGAAACGTCGTCCTTCAACTCACCCAACAACACTGTCTCCATAGAATCGATGCTCCAGCACATACACAGTGGCTCCATATTTCTTTGCCAACACCAGGTATGTCAAATTCTGATTCAACGCCCAACTGGAACTTTCTGATCCTTCTCCGCCGATCATTAAAAAGTTCGGACCTCCCGTCTTTGCCCATTCAGAGTTTTTATAGTATTTTTGTTGGAAAAAGTTTGGATTCGTGTTGTCAAAGTGATCGTGTCTTTGTCTGAATGTTCCTTGCTCGAATCCCGGTGGAAATGAGTCCGAATTGCGGATCGGGAGCGGGGCGAACACACTGGGTCGTGATTGGAAGAACTTGTGGACTGGAACCTTTTCAATCGTTGAAGAGACTTTTGTGAATTTCGACGTCATCCCTTCCTCCTGATCGAGTAAAACATTCGGACGAGTCCACGGAACGGTTGTGTTCACAAAAGTTTTTGGATTTCGAGGTCCATTCACCCAGACATTGATATTTTCAGCCATTATTGTATGGGAAACGTTAATATACGGATTAGTCGAGTCTTTTGGAAACATGTCACTAGCATAGGAAGCTCCTGGAATCGTATAAACAACCACAGAAAAGTCTCCAGACGACACTTTTTCCACACTACTAAAAGGATCAAGGGATCCATGAGTGAACACTGCATTTGTTCCCGAGTACCCTTTCGCTCCGCCGTAGTATCCGTTGTAGTCTATGATCATATCACGGATCGATATTGCCGTCAGGTTGGCGTCGGGGAATATGTCGAAGCACTGGTTAAGGAATAAACTGGTTGGAAGAACACCTCCAAACATGCTTTGCTCATTGTTATTTGTGGTGAAGAACCAGCCCAATTCGGTGCAAAGTTGGTATTGCCACATGCGTGAGTCGACTGCAAATTTTAAGATAAAGTCATGTGCCAAACACTCAGTGCGGACGGTTAGAGAGTTGTCGAAAATGAGCAAATTTAAAATGATGAGAGTCTGCGTCTCTCACTTTGGAACAGTTTCTAATCTGGTTTCATTACAGCTCTTTTTTTGCTACACAAATAATATGACTTTTTGGTTATATGGCCCATCGTTTCTCACAATTATCCTTTCAATCTAGAAGCGAGCCTTTCCATAGCAGCATTGAAAAATTGCTCTTTGCATGACACTTTTTTCCAGCTAACTGTCCATTGATCCAGCTGACTTTTTTAATGTGCATGAAACCTTTATCTTGACTATGCTCAGAGTAACTGACAAGCATAGGACAGAAGCTCTTTGTGCAATTAGCATACTACCGTGAGAAAAAAGGCGTCACAACAACGGCAAATCAGTACAGCAAATGGGAAATTGCCGCACAAAAACACTTGCTGATCACTGATAAGCGGCGACAAATTGCAAAGGATTCTCTCAGGTTTCAATTTCCGTCGCAACATCTCTTTACACCGAACTTTACACCGAACCGTGTACAATTGATTCTGGAGACATAGTCTACGAAAATAGGCTCGTTCTTCAAAGTTCATGTCGTAAAGCAGGCGGGCCCGTCTTTCTATTCGTGAGAGTCTAGATCTCGTGGATGCAATGTGCAGATGTATACAACGCGTACGGTGGCTCACGTGAATCTGTCAAATCGAATCGGGTTCTTTTCCAATTCATTGCAATAAAACACGCCGAGATGTTCAATTTGCGATATCTTTCTCGTGAGAATATGGAAACAAAAGCGAGTTATGACTCATTTTAAGCTTAAATTGTTTGCCTTAAAGTAAATATTTCAAAAAACCGCCGAAAAACGTACTATTCTCTCCAGTCGCGTTTTGATCTGCAAGCTGGTTAATATAATTTTGATACGATATATCCATTGGCAGAACTGGATTATTGAGAGTGACACTTAAATAGACATATGCCTCATAGACAACTTGCATATTTGTCCATGAACTCTTGTCAATAGCCGTACACATGTCAGAGATAGACAAGTTGTACTGAAAACACTTTTAGAGCATTCAAAATCCGATGATAGCTCACATCATTATTGTATTGAATTATCTGCTGAAATGGATTAATGATACTTGAATAGAACATCTGAATGTCATTATTGTCGAGGTTCGTCTGATCGAGTCGTGGCGTCAAATTGAACAAATCGGACACATTCGCCCTTCCCTCCGCAGTTTTCATCGACTGGCGAATGTCAGCGAATCCTTGAGCTATTTTATTATAGCACGTCATTCCGCCAACTTCCAAAATGATGTTTTCCACGCGCTCATTGAATTGCCAGACGTCTAGCTGATGAGTTAGAGCGCTTGAGCTCGAAATCACTCCAGATACAGCTACCGGATTCGTTTTTCTAGCTTCCGCGGCGAGGTTTCCGCCGTATCCAACGCCCCAGAGAACCCACCTCACATCCGGGTCCATGTTGAACTGCACGTTGATGTGCTAAATAGGAAAAGCGAATTGTCTTGAAAAAATTAAAGACGCAATTCAAAAAACGTATTCTTTTCACGTTTTCAGATAGTTTTAGCTAGATTCCTATATAAAGAACCATTCGAAAACAATTTTCAGAGAGACTCAGATTGTACTGAATTTGTCTGAAAACGAAACAAAAAATCTGTGCATCCGATGCCAAACCAAAAAACCGAAATTTCAGAAAATTATGGACGAAATTAATTTATCAGCACAGAGTTTCCGAAGAAAAGCTTGAATCTTAAAAAAAAATAAATTAATTTGTCGGACCTCAATTCAAAAAGCAATAGATTTGAAAATGCTAAACACGCTGCGCACAAATTTCTGTTTTCCTGGTCTAGAAAAACCTGGGTCACGCCAGACCAATCATAGCGCTCGGAATTCCGCATTCCAACTTCTTCGAAAATTGTACGAAAAAAACCGAAATTTCGGAATAGTTATCCGATCACATTACAAAAAAGTTTCGGAATTTCTAAAGTTTTCAGAAATTTTCCGAAAAGTCGCGTTCGCACCTACCTTTATGAAAGCCAGAACGTCTCGAATCGCCTGCAGTGAGTTGAGGTAACGGAGATTGTTCGCATCGAATTTGCTAAAAACAAAAGTTGAAAGGCGTCCGAGCGGAAAAGGTGCGCCAGTTATTAGTAATATAGTTTGGCTAGGTTCCCAGCGCTTCGACAGCTGAATCTACTAGTTACACATTAGTTGTTCAACTAGTTTCCCGAATTTACTTTCACCATTTGGCTCATTTAAATCACCACGGAGGGAGGGGGGGATCGTATATGAGATATGAGTAGAATGTCAGATAAGAACTAGAAACTAGACAGATTGACTCTTCATTAGAGCAATAGAGCGCATTTGTACTTTTCTCTGTATAGAATGCGAAAAGGACTCACGCGAAATTCGGTTTCGACTGCCCATAGTATCTGTGCTCCAATGAAAAAATAGTGGCTCCGAATTGTTTGGCGGTCTTCACAATCGGAGACCTTTCATCGCTGATAACATCAATTTCATAACTTCCTAAAATGTCGAGATACAGGAAAGCAACTCTCTGATGCAAAGTGAACTGTTGTGTGTAGCTGTATCTCTGGCTAAATGTGACGGATTGATTGAAGGAAAAATGATCCAATATTTGATCGAAATATCCAGTCACCACACTGATTTCGGTGTTTCCATTACGTCTTGACGTGCGGCTCCGAAAATGATCGGCGAAGTGATAGCGATTGGGGAGAATCGCAAATGCGAATGATAACATACAGAGAATCAGTGAAGATGAGCATTGCAGAAACATTAAATCACAAATCTGAAAGCATTCATTTGTGTGATTGCGTGATTCCGTTGATAAAAAATGCATCAATGGCATGCGGTTGATCGGGGGATAGCCAGTCGTAATTTGTAAATGGATGCACTGTTCAAACATGACGTCTCCGTTACTTCAATGACGATGAAACCTCAAAAGGTGCCCCTCCCCCCCCACAATCAGGAGGCTTCTGAAATACAGAGATTTTGAAGCAGTTTTTGTAAAATCACCCAACGACACCTCCTCTTCAAACACTTTGTTTTAGCATTTTATGGTGAAAGAAATGCTGAAAATGACATAAAATCGGACAGTGTCGATGGCATTTCCCTGCCTTTTCTTTAGGTTTTTTAGTGAAAAAGAGCCTTCTTGCGAGCCGCACAATATAGTTGACAATGTACTCTTCGACTACACTAGTCTCACTGACTACACATGGCTCTTTAACTACTGCACTCCTTGACAACACGGTCTCTATGACTACATATATCTCCGTGACTACTGCACTCGTTGACTTCAGATTTTTGAATTACAATTACAGAATTAAAAACTAATAACAGTAATAGGAAAAAATGAAGAAACGGAGTTTGGAAATTGGAGTTCCAGTGTAAGTTAGTTCACCGTCAATCGCTGCATTACTGATAAAATCACTCAATCACCACTTTTTATTAACTTAGTTAATAGAATAATCTTACGTCATGCGCCACTCCCGTCTCCCAAATTCTTATCGGTCTAATGTGAAGAAACATTGCAAATGTGAATGTAAACTGCGGAAATTGTTTGAAGTTCGTTAACAGCTTCCCCCACATTGACAGTTGTACTCTATTCATTTCGTTGAAAAATATGAACCACTGTGATGACGAAGAAGCACAAAAGAAGATTGACGAAATAATGGAAAAAATCATCGAAATGGAAGACGAAGCCAATAATACCAGGAATAGACTGGAAATAGCATTAAACTGATTCATCTTCTAGAATAACAAAAAGTGCTCTAGTGAGCACATTTTTCAGTTTTGGGTTATATATTAACAGTTGAAAATTCGCGGCTACACCGCTGTTCTAAAACATTTTGGAATGTTTTAGAAACTTTTGAAAACAATGTCTATTAAAGTTGTAGTTTTGTACTTATGAAGATGATTTTTGAAATGTGATATATGAACATCCCAACTGATATATCAGCAAAATTTTGACTGTTTTCATCGTTGTTAAAACAGTTTTGTAGATTTTGGGTGTACGGTTCTACAGTATCCCAAGTACCCTGCGACCTCCTAAATATATGGTTGCGAAGCGCTCGGGTGACAATGACTCAAATATCACAAATATGACAAATCCCACTTCGATTTCACTACTCTCTTTAGCTCGTGTACAGCGTTGTATTGACGGCAGTTGTGATTCTATCAGCTTATTTACACATTCTCAGAGTTGGGCATTTTCAGATAAAACAATGGCTTTCAAATCTCCTACTTCACGATGTTCTCGTGCGTTCTTGTCGTATTGCGCCTAATTATTTTTGTTGTATGGAAACCGAACAATTTTTAATGCATTTTACAGTTTATTAAAATTGGAAACAAATATGAATAGGAGAAGGATTAATGAACGAAAGTATTAATTATTATTTAGTTAGTCAGAACGAATTATTATCAGAATGAATAAATATAAAATGAGTGATAATTCCAATTGAAATGAATCGGTTCCGTCATTGTCGAGATTCTGGAATTTACATGGAATTGTGCTCTAAGTGGCGTCTGGTGCATTCTCTGACGTAGTCGGCAGGAACAATATGACTTCCGAGATAAAGAGCCACTTTGAATTGCTGAAAAATGAATACAATTAAATCACAAAAGTGAATTGAAGCAGGGAAACTTACCAGCACATCGGGAATTTGGAACACGCAATCTTTGGCTGCTCCATCACATATTTCCGCTCTCTTCTGAAGCGCTCGCAAGCATTGGAAATAGGATTGCGGAAGTGAGATTAACCTTCCAGAGACAATCAATGCATTTCTGACATATTCCACCATATCCGTCAGAAAATCCCTGACGTCCTCTTGAAGTGTCTTTGGTTCAGTCTCCTTCAAGAAACCATTTTCGTCTTTCTCTGGGAATGGCATTTTCCCGTATTCTGTATAGATTTCCGTCTGAATGAAATAGGGCATATCATCCAAAATTGGATGCTTGAAGTTCAGCGAAGCGGCCTCCATTCTCAGATGATTGAAGACAGTGATGAACCACATTGGAAGACGTGGGTACTCCATATGTGCACCGTACACAGTTCCTTGATCTTCAAGGAAATTGGTGATTTCCTGGCGGAACTTTTTGACGGATTCGTGAAAGTCATCACGTAAAATATCATCTGGAGACCTTTCAGAAGTCGTTTCAGGAGAGGAAAGCTGAGAATGTTGGCAAATTGCCTTAGAAATATCAGAAGAAAGATAGTTGAACATATTGTCAGAGCTGTTGAAGGAAGTACAGATGAGAATGACAGATGATGACAAAATAAACTGATTCCCTCTTGCCTCAGCTCTCCTTTTATACTCGAGAACGCGTCAGAGGGGTGGAGTCTGGTCTTCTGGGAAGAATGGGAGAGCACAGAATGCAGGTGGCCTCTGAAAATGATGATACAGCCAGTCATTCTCATCGTAAAATACGTGATCGATAGTACTGACTGCGTTCACTTCTTCACATATAAGAGGAATGTGAAGGAAATACAGATGCACCTGTCAAGAAAAGATGGTTTATGGGAGTTGGATATTGGACTCTTGAACACCGGACAAATTATTATTCGCTTGAATATTCACGAGATTAATGCAATTAGAATATAATTAGAGACTGCATGAAAGTGGGCGGGGCGTCGAAATCTTCCAAATTTGAACTTCTGTAGTAAAGGAATAAATAATAGTCGTTTATTAAAAATGTCTTTATCGACTACGTAGATCTTCCTCTGCTCTGTGCAGCTTCCCTGGAGTTTCGCTTGATGCTATCCGCACGTTGCTGCTTCTTTCTTTTTTTTTTTGAATCGTCTTCAAACTATTAAGAAACGATACGGGAAAAATGGCTTCAGTGACGATAGAGAACACAACAACGAAATGCACACGTCTTTAATAAAATAATTCCATAGACATTGGCTGTATAATATGTAAAGAATTTCTAGATTCAACAACTGCAAAGTGCAAAAATGAAGATAATGTCGGCTTGCTCATAAGACTGGCGACCGAAAGGACTGGTGCGTCGGCACTTGAACGGTGTAAGCGAAGAACTGTTCGATTAAGCAACTAAGAAAGTATTGCCAGCTTTATGGCATGCATCCAAAGTCGATGTTGTTCATAAAATAATTCCAAATTCTGAATTATTTATTGTTGTTGGCGGCTACTGTATTCCTTTAAACATCCCCTGCAGTATATTAGAAATAACTTCAGAAAAACCAAAAGTTCAAACTTTCATTGCGAAAAAAAAAAAACGATTGACCCACATAATCAACGATGCTGTGTGATTTGCATACCTTTCAAAGTGTTCGAAAGTTTTAGTTACATGAATCGTTTGACTGTTTCATCTCAATAAATCTCTCACAGTGTGATAGTTAGCAAAATGCGGCTGGATATTCAATGTCTACGTGGCGTCGCTATCATTTTTGTCATTCTTTATCATCTATCCCCGCACCTTTTCGTCAATGGGTTTTTGGGTGTTGACATGTAAAACATCAAATCAAGTGAAACTGAAAATGTGGCACTCTTACAGATTCTTTGTTATCTCTGGATACCTTATGGCAAAAAACCTTACAGCGGTCAAGCTGGAAACTTGGACGGACTTTGTGCAATTTTATTACAGAAGATTTCGAAGGATCTTGCCTCTCTACTACCTTACGCTTTTAGTTTCGTTGATACTAGTTCACTGGTACCTTGGGGATTTTATGTGGTTCACAAACCAACGATATTCTTTGGCTTCACTGTTTTTAGTGACCAATCAACTGATTATACATGACAGTTCTAACTATTTCCTGGAGGTAATCTGCTAGCATCAGTCAATTAAAGCTCAGAATTTTCAGTTTCTTGCCGATGGCACATCCCTGAATGCATTCATTCATCTATGGTCACTTGGAGTGGAAATGCAGTTCTACCTACTTGTGCCTTTCATTTTCTTTGGACTCCAGTTCTTGAAAAATGATGAGCTAAGATTCATTGCGGTGTCATTGACTACTTTAATTGGTTTCATCTTTTTCGTTTCCATTAATCAAAAATTTGCATTCAATTTTATGCTCCTTAGACTATGGCAATTTTCTGTTGGATTTGTAGCTTTATTCTGGGAGAAAACCAATTTCCACGAAATTCCCGAATCACTGAAACCGAGTGCAATTCAAAATGTATTTCCAGTTGAGAAAGATGATTCAGTAACAGTCTGCCTGTCACTCTTATTACTGTGCCTTGTACCGAGCGAAATTAAAGTTCTTGTTCTGAGACCACTAGTGACACTAGCAACTGCTTTTGTTATTGCGAGTGCATCTCGAAACAATCAGGTACAACTCATATTTATTCAAACAAACGCAATCACTCTATTTCAAGCTCTTAAAATCGAAGATCCTAGCATACATCGGAGACATTTCCTATGCGATGTACCTAGTTCATTGGCCAATTACCGTCATCTTCCTCACCAACACTGTGAAACAGCATTTATTCTGTATAAGTGAGTGTTTATCAATTAATTAATTATTCTTAATGCGCATCTTTTCAGTGATTATTCTGTTCAGCTCGGTAGTTCTTCATCATGTTTACGAGAAACAATGCTTGAAATTAGGATGGAAGGCACTGATACCAATAATTTTCGTTTTGATTTTGTGCAATGCTTTCCTGCAAAACCGTGTAAGTGAGCATAGTTTCTGGAAGCAGACTTATCCCGAAGAGATACAAGATATTGTCGACAGAAATAAGAAGATGCTTCCCAGTTTTTGGGAAACAGAACCTTCAAATGATACATGCGTGGAGAGCAAATTAGAAGATCTGATTGACGCTAAACAGGTTTTTGAATACTGCAGATACGTAATTATTCCGAAGAGTTTCAGTCGACTGTAATACTGAATTTCAGCGCGGCCATGGAAACATTTCAGTGATGGCGATTGGAAACAGTTATGTGATGAACTTACAAGGTCCCATAAGGTCTCATTTCTATAAAAATTACAGCGATTATCGATATTATTCTATAAGTGGTATGAAATCGAGTTCTGATTCTAGGTTTGATTTCATAGTTTCAGAAGGATATGGTTTTTTTGCCGATTCTGAACGCTCCCAATTGGCTCTGAATGTATTCAAAAAAAATGTCGAGATGCACAGGCCTGATATTCTATTTATATTGGCTAGGTGCATTGAACATGAACTGCCTTTGACAACGGAGCTTCTTTTCAGATACTCAATAAATATAAGAGCACCCATTCAGTCTAATGATACCTATTTGCAACAAATGGATGAAAATATTAAATTCTATGAGAAGCTGGTGAAGAAAATATACATATTGGATTCCCACCCGTTGTACACTGTGAATTTCATGAATACCTTCTTGCAATATATTGTTCACCGATCAGATGAACTTGAGTCTCTTCATTTGAACAGGCGTCGAGCGGACGATGAGATGAGAAATGCGAAAAAGAGATTCAGTATGGTCAGATGCACAAAATGCCACGTAAGTCTTGAAGCAGCTTACGAAAACTGATTGTTTCATCAAATTCGCAGTTCTTCGATTTGAGCCATATTTTTACGGAAGGTGAGAAGTACTTAGCGTTCGACAGAGAGTCCATGCTTTCATTCATTGATAATTCTATTCACCTAACTGGCGCTGGAATCAAACTTTGTCAACCAGTATTCAAAAGAATTGTCTACGAGATAATGAACACTTCGTAGTGAATTAAATGTTGCACTATCAAATTATTATTATTAAATGAAATTGAAACGTTGCCATGATATCCGGGGTGATTCAGAATAACCGCTAATAGTTTGAATTACCACAAAAAAATAATGCTCAGATTAAGATGAAATTCAGCGTAATTTTTATTTTGATGCTATTGAGTATTGTGGGGCTCGTCAATGAAATGCAAATAATTCGGCTGCTCCCACTTTTGCAACTGATCAGTATGTATTAGGTTGATGAAAATGTTATTGCGGTTTTATGTTGTTTATTATTGTGAATTGTTTCCGAATAAAATTGTTGGTTATACATATGTGGTCGTGTTAGATATCATTTTAAAGCGCGTAATTTGCTCTAGCTAATTATTTTATTGATTTTTTCTTGAAACAATTATGTCACTTTTCATAGCACTTCAAAAATAACATGGATAAAAGGCAAATTCGCACGATTTTTTTTGTTCCAGTTGAAATTAGGCCGAAAAGCTGATGTGACAGCTCGCGATATCAACGATGCATTTGGCTCAGGAACCACTAATAAACGTACGGCACGGTGGTTCAAAAAATTCCGCAGCGGTGACGAGAGCCTCGAAGATAAAGAGCGTGCCGGCTGTATTCGCTCACACCGAATACCTCATATATTGTTGACCCGCGATCATGTTTCTTGCCTTTTGAAATGTAAATGTAAGCGAGCTTACTTGATAGACTGTAATGACGTCACTTGTTATTGTTTTCCTCACTCCTAACAATTATTGTGAAGACACACGCCTTTTTAGCTTTAATATCTCGGCCCGCAAGAAAGGGACGAATGTTTACAATTGTTTTTCTGCTCCTAAAATTTCATTCCTGAAACCTTTTTATGTTCCTAATCATTTTATTGTAACTGCTTTATCCTTTAGTCTTTTTTTGTAATCTTAAATAAAGGTTTAATTACCCAAGTTTGAGGTTGCAATACGTTATACCAGCCGCCCGTCTGTAATTGTTAACGATCATTTGAGATATATGAGATATACCACTGATAAACCATATCTTCCACTGATTCAACGATGCTCAATTGAGTCTGATTGTTCTTCAGAAGCGTCGTTCTACGATGAAAAATTTCTGGCGGAAAAACGAGTAAAACAGCTCTCATTCTCATTCCTTAGATGTCAGAGTAGATTGGACTGCCCACCAGGCAGTTTGTGTATTCCATTTCGATGGCGATCATTAATCTTATTCTAAACAAAATCTATTTTGTAATTATTTATTTTCTGCAATATAAATAAAGCAAAATCTATTCATGACATCTCTCCCTTACTGAAATGAGTTGAAAACCAAATAATTATATAAAGATTGAAAGTGCCGGAGCTTCTCTCAACTCGTGTCAATCAATTTTCTCTATAACTCTGCGTTGCGATACTTTGTCAGGTGATTTAAACAAGCCGAGCTTTGATAGCTCATTTGTTTCAATTTCTTCTTGTCAGGATGATTCACTCGTATCGGATTCTATGCTTGGTGAGTTCACACAATTAAAAAAATACGTTGTGACGTCCGTCTTCGTCTTTCGTGTAAGCCTTCCTTGATATGCTTAAAATGTTGTAACTCCCTGTATTCATCAGTGATATAAAATAGTTTCTCATTTTCAGCTGTTTCTACTGATTCCTCTCCATTTATGCTCATCGGCTCGTGGGCAATGTTTGACTGATCGGAATTGCGAAAAAAACCAAAAATGTGTTAATCGCCACTGTTTCCAACAGAATGAGCACGTCTTCAAATGCGTCAATGACTTAAATTGTCCCGATTTTCACTCTTGTCATAATCACGTGTGTTTGATGGAAAAATCAGCAGTTCAAAAGTCGAAGATGTAATTAAGTAAAATAAAATTTTTTCATATTTTAAAACAGTAAAAGTGAAGTGGCTAAATTAATGTAATAGGAATCAATAGTAATAAAGGACAAGAATAGAAATTATATAAATTGCGCACGAAAAAAAAGTTATGCTTCTGAAGTTGATCTATAAAGTCCACAGTCACAATGATCTAGATGCAGACAAACTTCTGTTGCTAATAATTAACTGTTTTAGAATTGACAGAAGAAAAGAAAATAATACAACCAAGAATGGCACCGAGGAAGAATGATTTTAGGTAAGAAATCATACGAAGGAGCGGTTTAGGAATCACTTCGTTGGCTAGGAATAAGGAGATCGGAGAACTCCTGATCAGCATGGAGAAGAATTGCCGTCTGGCATCGCAGAAGTGGTTGGTTTTGAAGAGAACCTTGAATATTTGTTTGAGGATATGATTGCAAAGGCTAGCACCTACCGTATGCTTGTAGAAGTTGTGGGAAGGATTCCTGGCCGTACGTTTCTTTGCTCGAGTCTGAAAGTAAAGTTTTCTGATATTTAATTGAAATATTTGAGAAATAACTTGAATTTATATATACCGTAATCCTTTCCATGCACATTTTCCACGACACAAACGTATCGTTCTTGCACGGAGCTATGAATGGAAAACACATTTCGTTTTTTTTTCCAATTATGCTATTCGATAAAGGCGTTATTGAAGAAGAGCTTCTCATTGAGCTGTTGTTAAGATTGGCACGTAATGTGCACATACACTTTGCTCAATGTCTTAGATAAAACCACATGCCACTCCAAGACACCAGTGCCTTATTGATGGTATGCACAACTTCCCCTAACATCAGAATCAAAGACTGATATTAACTTCGTTCTTTGCTTTTCAGGTATATTCTGTCCTTCAAAGGTTTGCAACCACTATCATAGGTAGAAACTACTAGTTTTTAAAAAGTTTGCTATAAGTTCGTTTGATATGTCAGGATAATTTCATTTTTATTGAAATTAATCATAAGACGAAACGTTTTTCCGCACTAGTTGGATATCTCCGAAAAGTTGTAAACTTGGTTCTCAACATGAGAAACCCATAAACGATTCTTTGTGTCTTGCGAGTATGCACTTAAGTTAGCTATATTTCTACTTTTTATTATTAAACTCTGTTGTGGAACCAAAAAATGATTTACGAGAATGTTGACAAATCATGAACGTTGACACCAAAGTCCGTGGACACATTTTTTTTATTTATAACAAATATCTACTTAATATTAAGCGAATAGTTTCTGTCTGTCTGTCCAAAACGTTTTTTTTATAACTCAAAAGAACGTGACGGTATTCAAATTTCAACGAAGCGTGGGCAGATTTTGCAGCAAAATGTTGTGTTGTTTACATTTGCTACATGTGTAAAACCATAGAATTCAAATGAAAGCATCACGTTCACGAACAACCTGCGAAAAAATGAGCATTCTGTGCTTTGACGTTTCTCTTTTATTTCTTTTTTGCTTTGAATGTGTTCAATATGCATTCGGGATTGCTCATGGAGTGTGAGAGCCAAATCACCGGGACGTGGAGTGAGAATCCTATTTTTAAACTTCAATATTGAATCTGAGGAAGGTTGCTAGTACGACTACATTGAGGTTAGTTGTGAGTGCATGTCGGGATCGGAACTAACTTACTGCAGTTACCAATTTTGTTCAATATCTTCTGGAAAAATTACAGTTTCGAAACTATATTGGAAACTTTTTCTCGATTTCAGGTTTACGACGGACCTGAAGCGATTCACGACCGTCTTGTTGGACGGTTTTGTGGTGATATGACTCCTGAATTGATAACTAGTACAGGTAGGAACTGTGCCTATTTCCTTTCGATTTGATTGATTCAGGACCTGAGCTCCTTCTCATCATGCACACCGATAATGCGAAAGAGGAGAAAGGATTTGTCGCCGAGTACCGAGAGGCTACAAGAGCAAGCACTGCAAAACGAACATTTGTGTTCAAAACGCGTCACAGCCTCTTAGAAAAGCCAATACATGATCGGCGGAAAGAATGAAGAAAAATGAAGAAACTTTGTTTCAGACTTAAAAATAAACGTTTCATTTTCATTTCTTTTTTCATCGTCTCGTCTCGTTCTTCCAGTTTTCATTTCATTTACTCGTCTTGTTCCTCTCCGTTATCTTTGCATCTTGACCAATACTACAGAAATGAAATAAATGCGTTTTTTCAGGTGAGCTCACCAGCAACAAATAGCCATGGCCGATTGGATGGGAAGCCTGCCAGAATCTGTTCGGAAGAAGCCCTTATGCACTCTTTGCATACCAGGTATGAAATCTGTTTGTACAGTTTGTCATTTTTTAACAGCGAAATTTCTTCAATTCAAAAAGTATTTCATGGCGAGAATCTGAAGAATAAAAAAATTGAAGAAACATTTGATTAACTGAAGGCGAACTACAATTTCTATATAACTATGAATACAATTGCAGAATTTCCAATTTGATATAGACAGATTTCATTTATTATGTTTAGTTTGCCACCTACCACAATAAGACAATTTTAGGATCTCATGACAGTGGAGCCTATTGGTTCAATCTCCAGTTGGATTATGCACACGATCAATCGTTTCTCCGATACTATCGAAATTTCGAATGCGATTTTGCCAAAAGGATTGTCAAACGATGGGCAATAACGCAATCGTTAGTCACTTTACCCGATACTTGTCAATGTGTTTGATTAAGAATTTACATTTTGAAGATTGCCCATTAATGAGCAGCTGGAAATCGGGATTCGGTTCTTTGATCTTCGATTAGAACTTGCTTTGAATGCAAACTCATACGCGGTAACGAACTCTTCCCCGAAAAACTGTTAATGTTAACAATGTTCCCCGGCTTTAGTTTCAAATTTTATCCGTTCTACCCGCATATTAATATGTTAGTTCTCAATGGTTTTACTTGCTTTGCAGCACCGGGAGGAAGCGGCCGATGTGGAGGATGAATCCGAAAAGGTTTGTTGCGTTGTGCTTTGTATCGGCATATTTCTCTTTCATTTCTATTCCGTCATGTGCTTTAAAACTTGTGAAGTTGCTTTTGATTTCTACTAATTGAGCATGCATCCCATTACGCTTACTGCTTATCGTGTCAATTTAACGCCTATTACATTTAGTGTTGTTTCTTCGTTCACGGACTGTACTCAGCAGAATGGCTTATACTTGCAAATCAAATTGTGAATTTTCTAGCAGCACATCCTGAAGAGGTAAGTCGCTATGAAAGTGTTCTAAAAGAGCCCAATGAGATCCAATACCATTAATATCAAAACCTGCAAATGTTGAGCTTAATCAACGAAATTTGTAGTTTTTCAAATTAAGTAGAATCTTAAAATTAAAGAAAATAAGCCACAACTTCATTATACACCATTCTATCAGGTTGTGATACTCAATGTTAATCATATCTATCGCATGTCTAACTACGAATTCCGATGCTTTTTTCTACATCCACTTGTTAACATTGCTAACAGATATGGCCTGCAATTGTGCTCGACCGACCTTGACCTACGAACGATATCTCTCGAAGAGCTCTCGAAAAAAAATTTCAGGTTACGGTGCATTATTTGTAAATGTTTGCAACGTACAATTTTTAAAGAATTATCGTAGTTGGACCACTAGATGAGGATATTGAAGAATGTTGCTTTCGCTCAGGTTTCATACAAAATAGATGGCCGAATAAGAACAACATTAGCGATGTTATTCATTTCCTTCAAGCTCAGATTCACTCACCGGCTACATCGGGTCTACGTGTAATGCAAGGCGTTATTACACCGAAACTGTTTGATATTGTAAGTGGGGCTCTGAAAAGATTTGGCAAAACATCTTCAATCATACCTTTCCAGTTGCGACACTTTAGAGGCTCACTACATGAAATTTATTCGCTACCAATGAGAAGTGTACTCAAAGAGTGGCTGCGACGATTAGATAGAGAAGAAATAGGAAACATGAACATTTTAATATCGGACCAAGTGGACATTGAGTTCTGTCGTTTAGTTTATTACCTCAATGTTTGTGATTGCCCTGAACGTAAACTAGACGACTATTTAGAAAATCCATATCTGGATGGCAAACATCTAGAAGCAAGACCCTGGAGTTCAGAGGGAACATATCCAACGCAGAAGAGCTCCGCTTGGCTGCTCTCGGAGAATATATGCCGTATGGCTCTCAACGTTCGCCAAGAACATTAGAGGTGAAAAAGGAATCTGTCGAAGTTGAAGAGCAGGAAGACGAAGAATGTGAAGAAGAACTTGCTCCACTGATTCCTCATGAAATTGAAAGCATGGTTGAAGATCTTGTAATCAATTTCGCTATCGATGCTATGGATTGTCTTGCAAAGGAATTCAAGCGAAAGTCAGATTGAAATAGAGCTTGCACATGAAACATTTCCACGAGTTCACTTGTTTTTTTCCATCCATTTTGCCCTTCAGTGTATCACCTCTCAAAATCGAATCGCTTACCCGTGATAACTCTTATTGACATTCCGAAACATCTGCCCGTTGGCTTTTTTTAGTCATCTATTTCTCTAGTTTTGAAGTTCCACTAAACCCTGATGCGCAACTTTGGTAAAGCTAAAATTGGGCTAGCCTTTAACTCAGTTCAGCTTAGTTGGCTTCCGAAGTCTCGTATTCAAGTCCAAGAAGTATGCTGAAGAAACATTCTGCCACATTAAATACTCAATTCAAGCCGCTTTTTTCAGTTTTTCAATAACATTTTCCTGGTCATTTCAAAAATTTCAATGATATTCCGGGAAAAATGAGAAAAATTGAGAGGGTTAATTGAATTATTAACAAAAATATCTCTTATTCCACTTCACTCATATTCATATTAATAAAAGACATGAATAGAAATTATATGAATTGTGCACAAAAAAATAAGTGATGTTTCTGAGGTTGATCTATAAAGTCCACAGTCACAATGATCTAGATGCAGACAAACTTCTGTTGCTAATAATTAACTGTTTTAGAATTGACAGAAGAAAAGAAAATAATACAACCAAAAATGGCACAGAGGAAGAATGATTTTAGGTAAGCAATCATACGTAAGAGCGGTTCAGGAATCACTTCGTTGGCTAGAAATAAGGAGATCGGCGAACTCCTGATCAGCATAGAGAAGAATCGCCGTCTGGCATCGCAGAAGTGGTTGGTTTTGAATAGAACCTTGAATATTTGTTTGAGGATGTGATTGCAAAGGCTAGCAACTACCGTATGCTTGTAGAAGTTGTGGGAAGGATTCCTGGCCGTACGTTTCCTTGCTAGTCTGTTATATACTCAGGGAGACTGAAATGACGAGCTTCGAGAAAGACGACCTCCCCTCAACCTCAGAAGCATCACTTATTTTTTCGTGCGCAATTCATATAATTTCTATTCATGTCCTTTATTACTATTCATTCCTATTACGTTAATTTAGCCACTTTACTTTTACTGTATTAAAATATGAAAAAAATTTATTTTACTTAATTACATCTTCGACTTTTGAGCTGCTCATTTTTCCATCAAACATACGTGATTATGACAAGAGTGAAAATCGGGACAATTTAAGTCATTGACGCATTTGAAGACGTGCTCATTCTGATGGAAACAGTGGCGATTAACACATTTTTGGTTTTTTTTCGCAATGTCGTTCAGTCAAACATTGCCCATGAGCATAAATGGAGAGGAATCAGTAGCAACAGCTGGAAATGAGAAAATATTTTATATCATTGATGAATACAGGGTGTTACAACATTTTATGCACATCAAGGAAGGCTTCCACGAAAGACGAAGACGGACGTCTCTCGTGGAATCCTTTCGTTTCGTCGTTCAGTTCGTCTTACGTTCATCTTACGCCGTCAATTAAAATGCATGTGTTCCAACACAATGTCTATCTCTGCGTTAGACGAATTCTAGACGGTGACGAAGACGAGACGGTCTTATTTCGTCTATCGTGGAAACTTTATATTATTATCAAGTGACAACCTACGCGCATTTTACAAATTTAGAGACGATTTCTCATAGAGAGGAAATCATTTTTTCTAAATTTTAGTATTCAATTGTTGACCAAACGTAGTCTAAATACAAACGATCAATTATTATAGGCATCTACTACCTCAAAGACGTTTTGCAGTTTACTCAATATTCGTAAACTCCACAACATCGGTCTGACGTGAAAATTCGCGGAAACGTTACTCTTTTTCTTTTCGTGATGTTCAATTTATATGGGAAAATTTCGTTAAGTGTGTAATTTTTCAGGGCGTGCATCAAGGCCAAAGGCTCAAACTTTGAACATATCTTCTGATAACTTTTCTAGTACTATTATTTGTTAAAAAAATAAATTTGGTTCTTTTGTTGAAACTCGATTTTTGAAAATACAACAAAAACAAGTGTCTCAGTACTTTTCAGCCAGCCTGTATATGAATCACTTTTAAAATAATGTGGAAAACGTGAAAGAGCAATTTTTGACTTTATTCGAGAATTCCATTCAAAAATTATTTAACAATACTATTTTCTTTGATTGCAGGAATTGGTTGAGCAGGTTTTCCAGAAAGTTGATTGACCGGAGTTTCACGTTGTTGCTGTAGAGACTACAACCATCTTGTTGGAATTGAGCCATTATTGGTAATTCTTTCTGGAATTCTTAAACAAGATTATTCACAATACAATTATTCAAATTGATCATCAAATCCATTATTTTCACATCGAATAACAGTATTGATACGAGTCATTCTTTATTCATTTTGAATTTATATGTATAAATATGTTTCAGCGATTCAGAATTCCAACAATCGATCATTTCGAAAATGTTGTTTCAATTTGTAACTGTTCTAGCCATTTTGGCGATGCCAGTTTCTTCAACTTCAATTGTTTCTGATTTCCATCGTGATAGATTTGGCAGTCCGCGGCCGACAGTTCCACATAACATTTCTAAAATCGAAGCTGACGAAAACAGGTATATTGTATCATTGGCTCTGTTTGGGATGAAAATATTGGCTAAATTCATTGAAAGGAATCGAGCTTTTGATGATGATAAAAGTAAGTGAATATCTCCATAAATCCTTTCAAATGATGTTTCAGTCGCTTTGCCAACCCAAGTACCCAAACCGCAACAGCGTGAAACTCCGGTCAATAGGCCTTCTGGAAAACCTGTTCAA
>AP018153.1:11022257-11073549 GCA_003052745.1 Caenorhabditis inopinata
AAAATGTAGAGACAGCCAGTCATTCTCATCGTAAAATACGTGATCGATAGTACTGACTGCGTTTACTTCTTCACGTATGGGAGGAATGTGAAGGAAATACAGATGCACCTGTCAAGAAAAGATGGTTTATGGGAGTTGGACATTGGACTCTTGAACACCAAACAAATAATTGTTCTCTTGAATATTAGCATAAGGAATACAGTAAAATCAAGCGCAAACGATTGCCTCAAACTCCGCTCTACTAAAAAAGTGAACATGTGTCAGATTAAGCAGCAATTAAGTAGCGATATGAGAAAAATGACTTCAGCCGAAGAAAAGAGCATCGAAATGTACCCTTTTTTGTAATTCCATAGACATTGGCTGTATAATACATTCAGAATATCTACATTCAACAATTGCAAACTGCAAAAATGGCGATCTGCGAATTTCGAAATTGAGAAGTATTTATTTAGTTTTATTTCGAAGAATTGAAAATGGCAAAGAGGAAATAAAAAGTACAGGGTGACAGCCAAATACCGTTACACGCTTGAAACGCTATAAATGTCTTCAAACAAGCTTCAAACTTCAAACCAAAAACTATGACTCAAGACGGATGAGATGTCTTATTGAGAATTTTTCCGTTTTTACAGGCAGTTTGAAAGTCTTTTGCAATAGCCCGATGGTTTTAGCCATTCTCATTAGCTTCAATGGTGAAAAATTTCTCGTCTGCGAACAGTGTGCCTGAGCGCGTACCTTGAAGAAGCTTTTGTGCTTTTTCCATTCGGAGAGCTTTCTCATGCTTCGCTCCGGATTTCTTCGGATACTTTCCCGAACGCTTTTGGCGTCGTCAAAGTGACAGGACGACCCGATCTTGGATGATCATTAGGTGTACGAAGACGGTGGAAGCGAGTAACAGTCCGATGAACAAGCATTCGGTTGATGTTCAACCGCTTAGCGATCTTCGAATTCGACACACTCTGCTGCATCAGTTTAATAATAGAACCACGATGGGGTGAAGCAGCCGTCATTACCTTAAAAATGGAAGTTGCAACCAGAAAATTGAAAAACATAGTAATAAATATGTTATAATTAATAAAGAAAATAAAACTGATACAGTAGCGACTTGTGCTCATGCACCAGAATCCACGCAAAGTTGTGTAACACTGCATGGCTACCACCCTGTAAAATAAATTCGTACAATTTGAGTTTTTAAAAAATTAAAAACGACTGAAAAATGAAGAATTACGGGGTGGTTTCACGGGTTTTAATTACGGAGACTAATGTTAGATCTAAAAACTATTGAAGTAAAAATGCAATAGAGCTGAACATAAACAGAGAACTTATTTGGAAACAAATATTTCATTTCTTCAGGTCGCCAATTTTGTTTCATAGTTCCATTGCGTGGCAAAACTCCACAAGCCTTAAGTAAAACATGTTGGAGACTTTCACTATAATTGTGGAGTTTTGCTGAATACGGAATACTACGGTCGAATGTCTGAATGTATTATACAGCCAATGTCTAACTAGGGAACCTCGAACAGAAATCCTCTTAAGAGACGATCTCTGAGAGTGTCAAATGATATATAGGATGAGTGTACCCTAGGGTACCTTCACATCAAATTTCAGATCGTTTTTCAACAATTTTTGCAAACTGTGACTATTGGTGGTCGACCCCCTTAGACATCAGCGGTGGCCGAGTAGGGAAGAGGGAGTGACGGGAATCTGTGAAGTATGGGTTCGGTTCCGCTCCACTGCAAGCTTTGTTTGCTTTTCTCATTTTGTCTTTCTTTAAAGTTTAATTGGATAATGACAAAAAAAGATAAAACAATTTTTGGCGTAATCTTATAGTTAGTTGGGGGATCAATGATTTTTGGTCATTTTTGGAGGTTTTTGCATATTTTTTTTTCTGAAAATGTTTGTTGCTATTATTCCTTACGCTAATATTCAAGAGAACAATAATTTGTTTGGTGTTCAACAGTCCAATATCCAACTCCCATAAACCATCTTTTCTTGACAGGTACATCTGCATTTCCTTCACATTCCTCTTATATGTAAAGAAGTAAACGCAGTCAGTACTATCGATCACGTATTTTACGATGAGAATGACTGGCTGTCTCTACATTTTCAGAGGCCACCTACATTCTGTGCCCTCCCATTCTTCCCAGAAGACCAGACTCCACCCCTCTGACGCGTTCTCGAGTATAAAAGGAGAGCTGAAGCAAGAGGGAATCAGTGTATTTCTAAATCTCACATTCACATCTGTAATCCATTCAACAATTCTGATAAGATGTTCAACGTTCTTCTTTCTGATATTTCTGAGGCTATTTGCCAAAAGTCTCAGCTTTCGTCTCCTGAAACGACTTCTGAAAGGTCTTCAAATGATATTTTACGTGATGACTTTCACGAATCTGTTAAAATATTCCGCCAGGAAATTACCAATTTCCTTGAAGATCAAGGAACAGTGTACGGTGCACATATGGAGTACCCACGTCTTCCAAAATGGTTCACCACGGTCTTCAATCATCTGAAAATAGAGGCCGCTTCGCTGAACTACAAGCACCGCGATGACATCCGAAAAATCTCCCAAGTCACGGACCCACTCAAATACATCAAAAAGAAAAAATTAGGATGGGCCGGACACATTATGCGAAGAAATGACGGAAGATGGACAAAACTGATACAAGAATGGATTCCTCGAGACCAAAAACGACCTGTCGGACGACCCCCATGAGATGGTCCGACTCACTACGTAAAGAAGTCTCAATATACCGAGGAAATAGACTAACTACTTCATGGACAACCATCGCCCAAGATCGCAAGGCATGGTTAGCTGTGATCCGCGCTCACACAAGCGAATGACGGATCGACTAAGTAACTAAGTAAGTAAGTAAGTAATGCCACCATATTGAACAAAAGTGGAAAAAAATTCAAAAAAACTTATAAAAAAGAATTTTTAGATTTGAAAAAAGCAAAAAAATAAAAATGAAAAACCCTGCAGAAACCGAACCCTACACCTTCCTGCTACTGTTCCCCCTCTTACCCACTTCGCCAACTTGCCACGGTGCATCTCATTAAAAATTGGTTATGATGATATCGTGATGGAACTAATGATGGTCAGTGCTGGAATTTCAGATCGAAATAACTCGGTTCGCTGAAGCGTTCAGCAATTTCGGAAAACAGATTCTTTCTCAGCGTGTTCTAATCTATCGATTGACATAGGTCTGGTATGGAAACTCCATGATGAGTTAACAACCTTCCCTAGTTAGAAGTGGGACCACGTTGAATCGAGCCATATAAGCTATATGGTGTAAGCCAGGACCTGGAAGCCTGGAGAAAAACCAATTTATCCGGAATATTTTTATTAACAGCAGAGAAACTCGTTTCGAAATGCCCAACGCGAGATTTTTATCGGTACATAGCATGTATCTACTCGCACATATGCAGCTTTCGGCTATTGCTTCTTCGTCTTATTAGGTAAGATCAAATTGTAGTATCTGTTCTTATATTTTTTTTTCTTATATTTTTTTTTTTTAGTATTAACCTACGGTATGCACTCGAATGATTTTTTTTTTCTGAACCAAGGGAAGACTCGGGGCTTGCTCCGACTTCCCAAGGGTCGTAATAGCGCTAGAAATGAGATTCATTACTGGCGCATTAGAAATCATTGATAATTTCCAAGAATCGCCCCCCACCCTACAACCGCCACCACCATCGATAATAGCCCCCAACCAACGTTATTCATTATCAAAAATGATGTGGGGGATAATTACTGTAGGGGGGCTTCTATACGAAGTCGTTATCCAATATTAATCCCCCACCAGTTGAAATGGGGGGAACATTTGAATCCTAGGTAGTCTACAATAATCAACCCCCAACAAACAGTACTAATCCCCCCCCACCAGAAGATCCAGGAATGATCCCCCCTTCCAATATCCCCCCTTTCTTCCAATATTTCCATGAGATTCAGACGAAATGAAATGATCAAATGAAAATGAAACTAGTTCATGATGGCACGTAAAAATTATGAAACCAATTTTTACAATTATGAAAATTGTAAAAATTGGTGGAAAAAACTGATGTTAGGGGAAGGGGTGGGGGGTCATTCCACAGTCTTCCACCGGGGGGTCACTCTTATATCAAACGGGGGGGGGGAGTTATAGTATTATACCAAATCATTTTTACCGGATCCTTTGGATTTGATTTGAAAGCAGTGCAGGAGAGCCACACGTCTACCAGCCGTGCTTTGAGGTCTGCTATGTATCGTTGTTTTGCTGAAAGACGAACGCACCCCCCCCCCACGCATTAGTGCATTTTCAGGCTCTCTTTAAGTGCCTTCATGTGTAAGTTGATCACAATTTCTCCCGAAGACTCAGAGAAACCGTTCTAAACAACGACGGATTCTCTTCCTTACATCTCTTCCATTGAAAAAATATATTACGGGAAGTGAGATCTCATCAGAACTTTATACTTCAGAGTATGGGTTACAAGAATTCATAACTCGTTGGCCGCGCTTCTGCTGCCACCAGTCAATTTTTTCACGATTTTTGTCATTTTTCTACTGTTTTGTACCTTTTTCCCATTTTTTGGAAAAAAGGCAGCTGAACCGTGGTCAACCAGTTATAAATTCTTGTAACCCATACACTGAAATATAAAATTCTGATGAGAAGTCACGTGCCGTAATAAATTTTTTTTCCACAATACGGAAATGAAATCATTTTTTTCCGAAAATTCAATTTTTTGGTCGGAAGGAAAAGAGCTAGAAAAATGTTTTCCACTACAAAAATGTTTCATAAGTGACCGCTTATCGATTCCAGAAAAGAAATCGAGGTTACCTCAAAAAAGAAAAAAAAAATTTTTTCGAAACACCCCTACCGTATCTCAACTCGAAGTGGGCGGAGCCTAATTCTGAATACGGTTTTGTACTTAGGTCATCACCAGTACCCATTATATAAAAAGTCAGACCAATTGAAACAACTTTTTTTCAAAAAATGGGAAAAATGGTACCAAAACAGTAGAAAAATGACAAAAATCGTGAAATAACTGACGGCCGCACCCAAACCGCGGCCAACGAGTTATGAATTCTTATAGCCCATACTCTGAAGTATAAAGTTCTGATGAGATCTCACTTCCCGTAATATTTTTTTTTCCACAATGCGGAAATGAAACAATTTTTTCCGAAAATTAAATTTTTTGGTCGGAAGGAGAAAAGCTAGAAAAATGTTCTTCACTACAAAAATGCTTCATAAGTGACCGGTTATGGATTCCAGAAAAGAAATCAAAGTTATCTCAAAAAAGAAAAAAAAATTGTTTTCGAAACACCCCTACCGTATCTCAACTCGACGGGGGCGGAGCCTAATTCTGAATACGGTTTTGTACTTAGGGCATCTCATGTACCCACTATATAAAAAATCAGACTAATTGAAACAACTTTTTCAAACTGTGACCACTGGTGGTCGAATCTCTCAGACATTGTCTCTTAATTAGGCGGGCCTATTTGTTTGAATAGTTCAAAACTACGTGGATCAACTAATGCAGGTGAGGAATACAACTGTTTCTTCAGAATTTCGAAGTAATACCATGCACTAGTGACTGTTTTCATTTAAAAAAATAATTTCCTATCGTGAACTAACATGAAATTCAAATAAAATAGTCTAATTTGTTTCACGTTCCACGAATAAAAGTTATAAAAGGATTGGTAGATTAGTAAGACATACGCGATTCTTCGGAACAGCTATCGAAAACCAACCTGTCATTCTCTTCTACAATGTGCACCCGATTGGAAATGCTTCTGATCGTTCTCATTTTGGCGATGCCAGTTTCTTCTGACTTCCATCGTAATAGATTTGGCAGTCCGCGGCCGCCAGTTCCACATGACATTTCTAAAGTCGAAGATGACGAAAACAGATTTTTTTTACGATTGGCTAGGTTAGGGATAAAAATATTGGGTGGCATTTTTCACGGAAGGATTCCAGCTTTTGATGATGATAAAAGTAAGTGAATATCTCCATAAATCCTTTCAAATGATGTTTCAGTCGCTTTGCCAATGCAAGTACCCAAACCGCAACAACGTGAAACTCCGGTCAATCAACCTTCTGGAAAACCTGCTCAACCAATTCCTGCGATCAAAGAAAGTAGTATAGTTAAATAATTTTTGAATGGAATTCTCGAATAAAGTCAAGAATTGCTCTTTCACGTTTTCCACATTATTTTAAAAGTGATTCATATACAGGGTGGCCGAAAAATACTGAGACATTTGTTTTTTGTTGTATTTTCAAAAATCGAGTTTCAACAAAAGAACCAAATTTATTTTTTCAACAAATGATAGTAATAGAAAAGTTATAAGAAGAGATCGAAGTTTGAGCCTTCGGCCTTGATTCACGCCCTCAAACGAGCTGGAACAGAAGAGACGGTGCGCTGGAGGTAGTTGTCGTCGAGATCATCCCATGCTTTGAGCAAAGCGGCCTTCAGTGACTCCACATTTGGGTGAAATCGAGCCATTACCTTCTCCAAATATCCCCAAACGGAAAAATCGAGTGAATTCAGATCGGGCGAGGAAGCGGGTCACATGTTCTTGCCCCAGTAGCCAGGAAAATGAGCGTTGAGAACAGCTTTCGTAGATTTCGAGCCATGGGACGGGGCCCAATCTTGTTGAAGGATGAATGGTTGCTGGCCAAAATGGCTAGTGACCCACGGGCGTAAAACACCAACTTTTGGTACACGTCCGAGTTGATTTTCACATTTCCATCAATGAAAACCAATGGGACTTTACCTTCCGACGTCAATCCAGCCCACACAATCACTGACTTTGGAAAATTTGCCTTGCGCAAACAGAATTTTGCACTTATCAGAAAAGTAATTTATTGGGAAATGAGAAATCAGGTAATTAACACTATTTTGAACCAAGAAAGCGCTTCAAAAAGAAAAGGAAAACTTGTAAATGTGGGACACCCATTGGAGCCAGCGAGCCGCCGTCATAACTCTCGTCAAAATGAATCTCAATTCGGCAATTTGCAGCATATTTTAAGCAAAATTTCTCAATTTCTGAAAATTTCAAAAGAAGTAACACAAAGTCCCGTCTGTCTACTGAACTAAGACAATTTTGATTACATATACATATCACTGCTTAGCAATGGCTCTTTTAATTGTCATTATAAAGTCTGAAACTGAGCCTAAAATCTCAAAAATACAAGGATTTAGCAGAGCAGCCAGAATGGAGAAAGAAACGCCCTTTTGTAGAGATTCAATGCGCCTATTGGAAGCACACTGTGTGAGAATGCGGAGAGCACTTCATTTCATGAGCTCATGAGCATTTCAGGTCTACTAGCCCTGGAAACTTTATAATTGAAGAAGGTTATACAGAGTTATACCAATTACAGTTGTTTTCCAATACTTTCAGAGCATTTCAGATTCACTGAAATCAGAAGATGTCAGTTTTTGAATATTCAACCAACGTTTCCAGACGCTTAAACAATTTATAGCATTTTTTCATTTTTTCAGGTGTAAAAAACACTTGTCCAACCACGGAGGGAACTATTTCATGAATTCCGCTTTATTCGGTGATTAGAAGCCATTCTTTCAGCGTTTTCAGAAAATTCGAGCATGCCAAATACAGGTTTTTTGGTATTCCGACTGCGTTAATACGGTCGTTGCCGCCGACCACAATCACAATCTCAGAGTTGGGCATTTTCAGATAAAACATTGGTTTTCAAGTCTCCTACTTCACGATGCTCTCGCGCGTTCTTGTCATACTAACGTCTTCTTGAAGTGTCTTTGGTTCAGTCTCCTTCAATAAACCATTTTCGTCTTTCTCTGGGAATGGCACTTTCCCGTATTCTGTATAGATTTCCATTTGGATAAAATAGGGCATATCATTCAAAATTGGGTGCTTAAAGTTGAGCGAAGCAGCCTCCATTTTAAGATAATTGAAGACCGTGGTGAACCACTTTGGAAGACGTGGGTACTCCATATGTGCTCCGTACACTGTTCCTTGATCTTCAAGGAAATTGGTTATTTCCTGGCGGAATATTTTAACAGATTTGTGAAAGTCATCCCGTAAAATGTCATCTGGAGACCTTTCAGAAGTCGTTTTAAGAGACGAAAGCTGAGACTTTTGGCAAATAGCCTCAGAAATATCAGAAGGAAGAACGTTGAACATATTGTCAGAACTGCTAAAGGAATTACAGATGAGAATGACAATTTGAGAAAGTAACTGATTCCCTCTTGCCTCAGCTCTCCGTTTATACTCGTGAACGCGTCAGAGGGGTGGAGTCTGGTCTTCTGGGAAGAATGGGAGAGCACAGAATGTAGGTCGCCTCTGAAAATGATGATACAACCAGTCATTCTCATCGTAAAATACGTGATCGATAGTACTGACTGCGTTTACTTCTTCACGCATTAGAGGAATGTGAAGGAAATGCCTGTCAAGAAAAGATGGTTTTTGGAAGTTGGATATTGGACTCTTGAACACCAAACAAATAATTGTTCTCTTGAATATTAGCATAAGGAATACAGTAAAATCAAGCGCAAACGATTGCCTCAAACTCCGGTCTACTAAAACATAAAAATGTGTCAGATTAAACAGCAATTAAGTAGCGATATGATAAAAATGACTTCAGTGACGCCGAAGAAAAGAACATCGAAATGTACCCTTTTTTGTAATTCCATAGACATTGGCTGTATAATACATTCAGAATTTCTACATTCATCAATTGCAAACTGCAAAAATGGCGATCTGCGAGTTTCGAAATTGAGAAGTATTTATGTATTTAGTTTTATTTCGAAGAATTGAAAATGGCAAAGAGGAAGTAAAACGTAAAATAAATTCGTACAATTTGAGTTTTTAAAAAATTAAAAACGACTGAAAAATGAAGAATTACAGTGTGGTTTTACGGGTTTTAATTACGGAGACTAATGTTAGATCTAAAAACTATTGAAGTAAAATAAAAATGCAAAAAAAAGATGAACATAAACAGAGAACTTATTTGGAAACAAATATTTCATTTCTTCAGGTCGCCAATTTTGTTTCATAGTTCCATTGCGTGCCAAAACTGCACAAGCCTTGAGTAAAACATGTTGGAGACTTGCACTATAATTGTGGAATTTTGCTGAATACGGAATACTACGGTCGAATGTCTGAATGTATTATACAGCCAATGTTTAACTAGGGAACCTCGAACAGAAATCCTCTTAAGAGACGGTCTCTGAGAGTGTCGAAGGATATATGGGATGAGTGTATTCTAGGGTACCCTCACATCAAATTTCAGATCGTTCTTCAACAATTTTTGCAAACTGTGACTACTGGTGGTCGACCCCCTTAGACATCAGCGGTGGCCGAGTAGGGAAGAGGGAGTGACGGGAATCTGTGAAGTGTGGGTTCGGTTCCGCTCCACTGCAAACTTTGTTTGCATTTCTGATTTTGTCTTTCTTTAAAGTTTAATTGGATAATGACAAAAAAAGATAAAACAATTTTTGGCGTAATCTTATAGTTAGTTGGGGGATCAATAATTTTTAGTCATTTTTGGAGGTTTTTGCATATTTTTTTTCTGAAAATGTTTGTTGCTATTATTCCTTACGTTAATATTCAAGAGAACAATCATTTGTTTGGTGTTCAACAGTCCAATGTCCAACTCCCATAAACCATCATTTCTTGACAGGTGCATCTGTATTTCCTTCACATTCCTTCCATACGTGAAGAAGTAAATGCAGTCAGTACTATCGATCATGTATTTTACGATGAGAATGACTGGTTGTATCATCATTTTCAGAGGCGACCTACATTCTGTGCTCTCCCATTCTTCCCAGAAGACCACACTCCACCCCTCTGACGCGTTCACGAGTATAAAAGGAGAGCGGAATCAGTTTATTTCTCAAATTGTCATTCTCATCTGTAATTCCTTTAGCAGTTCTGACAATATGTTCAACGTTCTTCCTTCTGATATTTCTGAGGCTATTTGCCAAAAGTCTCAGCTTTCGCCTCCTAAAACGACTTCTGAAAGGTCTCCAGATGACATTTTACGGGATGACTTTCACAAATCTGTTAAAATATTCCGCCAGGAAATAACCAATTTCCTTGAAGATCAAGGAGCAGTGTACGGTGCACATATGGAGTACCCACGTCTTCCAAAGTGGTTCACCACGGTCTTCAATCATCTGAAAATGGAGGCCGCTTCGCTCAACTTCAAGCATCCAATTTTGGATGATATGCCCTATTTCATCCAAATGGAAATCTATACAGAATACGGGAAAGTGCCATTCCCAGAGAAAGACGAAAATGGTTTCTTGATGGAGATTGAGCCAAAGACACTTCCAGAAGACGTCAGGGATTTTCTTACGGATATAGTGGAATATGTCAGAAATGCACTGATTGTCTCTGGAAGGTTAATCTCACTTCCGCAATCTTTTTTCCAATGCTTCCGAGCGCTCCAAAGGAGAGCGAAAGAATGCGATGGAGCAGTCAAAGATTTCGTGTCCCAAATTCCCGATGTTCTGGTAAGTTTCCCTGCTTCAATTCATTTTTTTTGATCTAACTGTATTCATTTTTTAGCAATTCAACGTGGCTCTTTATCTCGGAAACCATATTGTTCCTGCCGACTACGTCAGAGAATGCACCAGACGCCACTTAGAGCACAGTTCCATGTAAATTCCAGAATCTCGACAATCACGGAACCGATTTAATTACATGTCAATTGGAATTATCACTCGTTTTATATTTATTCATTCTGATAATAATTCGTTCTGATTAACTAAATAATAATGATTATTTTGATTCTTTAATCCTTCTTCAATTTCAATAAACTGTAAAATGCATTTAAAAGTGTTCGATTTCCATTGCATAAATTCAACAAAAATAGTTATGAGCAGTATGACAAGAACGCACGAGAACATCGTGAAGTAGGAGTCCAATGTTTTATCTGAAAATGCCCAACTCTGAGATTGTGATTGAGGTCGGTGGCAACGACTGTATTAACGCAGTCGAAATACCAAAAAACCTGTACTAGGCATGCTTGCATTTTCTGAAAATGCTGAAAGAATGGCTTCTAATCACTGAATAAAGCGGAATTCATGAAATAGTTCCCTCCGTGGTCGGACAAGTGTTTTTTACACCTGAAAAATGAAAAAATGCTATAAATTGTTTAAGCGTCTGGAAACGTTGGGTGAATAGTCAAAATTTGAAGTCTTCTGATTTCAGTGAATTTGAAATGTGCTGAAAGTATTGGACAACAACTGTAATTGGTATAACTCTGTATAACCTTCTTCAAATATAAAGTTTCCAGGGCTAGTAGACCTGAAATGCTCATCAGCTCATGAAGTGAAGTGCTCTCCGCATTCTCACACAGTGTGCTTCCAATATGCACATTGAGTTACTACAAAAGGGCGTTTCTTTCTCCATTCTGGCTGCTCTGCTAAATCCTTGTATTTTTGAGATTTTAGGCTCAGTTTCAGACTTTATAATGACAATTAAAAGAGCCATTGCTAAGCAGTGATATATGTAATAAAAATTGTCTTAGTTCAGTAGACAGACGGGACTTTGTGTTACTTCTTTTGAAATTTTCAGAAATTGAGAAATTTTGCTTAAAATATGCTGCAAATTGCCGAATTGAGATTCATTTTGACGAGAGTTATGACGGCGGCTCGCTGGCTCCACTGGGTGTTCCACATTTACAAGTTTTCCTTTTCTTTTTGAGGCGCTTTCTTGGTTCAAAATAATGTTAATTACCTGATTTCTCATTTCCAATTTATCTTTAAATTGAAAAGTCTCGAATAAGAGAAAGTCGTTTCTTCCCATGAAGGAAAGGTCATTGATACGGAAATGAATGCTGAAAAGGCGCCCGGAATAAACATTGCCATATAGCATTGGGAAGTCACCTTTGTCTCAATTGAACGTCTCATTTCTGTTAAGTGTCTTTCCTTGCTCTAACCCTTTCTTATTTCTTGAATCTCGGCTCATTTTCAGACTTTTAAAGCTCATTTTCTGCCTTTTTTATGTTCTTTACTCGAGATTTTTAGAACTGAATTTTCAACCCGACAACCATTCGGTTAGTTGCCATTCATAATCCTTCGTAGTTGAGAGTTTTCGTTCTTCAAAATTCGAAATTCATACAATCTCCTGAAGCTGTTTGCGCTTCTTTTCAGATGACTTTGGATTCTCCAAAGGCAATTTCAAATAAGGGCAGTGTTGGGGTAAACATAGAAAAGTCGACATATGGAAAATTAACGGATTTCAGCATTTTCAGACCTTTATTTCTTTTGATTCTTTAGTTTAGTGTAACTCGTGAAAACGCAGAATGCTGAAAAGGCGACCGGAGGGAAGATGGCCCTATGGCCGTATATCACTTCGAGAAGTCACCTTTGTCTTAATTGAACGTCTCATTTCTGTTCAATGTCTTTCTTTGCTCTCATCTTACTTATTTCTTGAATCTCGGCTCATTTTCAACCGTTTTTAGCTAATTTGAGGCTCATTTTCAAACTTTTTAAAGTAAAAAGTTCATGCGCAATATTTCCACAAAATAATGAATTAAAACTTTGAATTGAAGCTCAATCTTTTTCCATTTTTCTTGAGTTCTTTTGAGAAAACTACACGAAAATGAGTGGCACAACCTCATCCAACTACAAATTGTCACTTCTTGAGCACGTGGCTCTCGCGGCTCACTATCTCGATAGCGACATTCATGTAAAGGAATCGCTTCAGGAGCTCGTTGAATTTCGAGACGTTCCATTGAAGATGTATGTACAGCTCGAGGTAAAGAAGAATGTGAGTAAGTACAACACATACCAATCGAGATTGATTCTGGAAAGAATCAACAAGTTGGAGGCGTCTGTTAGGTTTCCTTTTGAATTCCAACAGGTTCCTTGTAGACGCAACACGATACCTCAAACTTGGGTAATTAAACTTTTATTTAAAGAAATAAGAAACAAAAAGAAAGGAGAAAAACATGTCATGATAGAGAAAAAGCGGGGCCTTTTATATTGCAAATTTGTTGTATAAAAAAGTAAAAAACTGGCGATAAAGATTGTATTGGGAAAGCTTCCACTGACTTTCGTTTAGAAAGAATTGTAGTCGTTCTGTTTTTCTACTTGTTAGTAAAACAATTTTTTAGCAGATCGTCAAAAACCAAATAAAATCTACATCCCGTGCCGTATCCCTAGTACCCTGCGACCTCCTAGATATATGGTTTCGAAGCGCTCGGGTGGTCATGACTCCATCCCGAATATCAAAGTAAAAGACCCACGATCTTTTGAGTTATTCAAAGAAACGTCTTGGATAGAGTCACATACAGACAGAACTATTCGCTTAATAATAAGTACATAGATAGTGATGTTCCAAAAACGTTGGAAAACAATGTCCATAAAAATTGTAGTTTTAATGATATCAAGCTGATTTTTTACACATGATATACGGACATGCCAATTGATATTTCAGCAAAATTTTGGCTTTTTTTATCGATTTTAAGACAGTTTTGTACTATTTGGGTGTACGGTTCTACAGTATCCCTAGTACCCTGCGACCTCCTAAATATATGAATGTGAAGCGCTCGGGTGTCATGACTCTATCCCGAATATCAAAGTAAAAGACCCACGATCTTTTGAGTTATTCAATGAAACGTCTTGGACAGAGTCACGGACAGACAGAACTATTCGCTTAATAATAAGTAGATTATGATGAATATTGTATTGCATGTGCAGTTGCACGTAGATGTTTTGGTTTTTGAAGATTACGACCATTCGTGACAGCGTCAGAAAAGAGCAAAAATGAGACTGTGAGGAGATCTGGAAAAAGGACGATTGGCTGTACATTGTCATCGAGTGATGGAGAGCCGAAAATAAGAAGATTGCCATGCAATCCGAGTCAGACCGATCTACCCGTCACAGAACTGCTCCAATGAAGTTCGAGGCAAAACCGAAAGCCGCAACTGCTCAACTCCTCTTAGTGCTCCAGTTGCTCCTTTCAAAAGAAGACGGCAAGACTGTTCCATTGCAGCTTTTCGCAGAACAGAGTTTGATGAAGAAAAACTGCGGAAAAGGATGCGTGTCAGAAGAGAAGAGAAGAAAAATCAGAAGAAAGAAGGTGAAAGAAGAGCGGCTCAAGTTATGTCGGATTTCCAGAGATGCCGAATAGAAAGAATCAAAGAAGTTCAGGAGAGGAAGAACAATTATCGCAAATAATTCTTTTTTTTATATATTGATTTGTAATTTGTAATTTCTCAAAATTTCTGTTCCGCGTATGTCTATCTGTGTATCTGTCTATCCCGTTTTCTCGCCATATTCATCAATTTCCCTTTTAATAATCGTTCATTTTTATTAATAATAATTAATAATTTAACATAAAAGTTTTATTAAAATTTAAATTTTCAACAGGTGGACTATTATGAATGAAAAAAGAAGTAACGTTGTGCAGAACATGGTCAAACGGACGCCAAACGGTTGATCATGAAATCATGTTCAAGTTTCTGGAACATTCCGAAATTTTCTAGAACACTCCAGGACATTCCAGATTTTCCTACAATTGTTTACTCACTGCCGAATGGCAGCGTAAGCGGTCTGGTTTTTATTAAAAGCAGAGGAATTCGCTTTGAAATGCCCAACGCGTGTCGGTAGGCGAAGGCGAGAATAGTGTGCCATGTCGATTTTGGAATTGATCGATCAGCAAAAATAATGCAAATGCGCTCTACCGAATAATGCCTTAAACGGCGGCTTAAAATCGTACAATCTGAATGAAAGCGATAAAAAATACGATTTCAAACCGCCGCCGAATGCATTGATCGGTAGAGCGCATTTGCACTATTTTTGTTGATTCGATTTTATCGAATCGATTGTTGAATCGACATGACACACTAGGCGAGAACACGACGAACTCGGCAAAGGGGAATTCAGATAAACCTTACTTTATCAAAATGTCACGGGGGTCTTGCCACGAAAGTCACATAGAAAGCCCAACATTCACTTCTCTGCAGCATTAAAATGAGGTATTTTCATTTTCAGACAAGTTTCAGCCATGTGGTCAAAGAAATCATTACCACACTCATTTATTAACAAATATATTACTTGGACAGTGTTATTTCCTCGAAATCGGTGTATTATTCGGCCACCCTATATGTCTTCATCAATGTATATTGCACTCTTTGTGCACATTCAACGTACACTCCCGCTCTCTCTCCTTCCCCTTTTCAACTACTCGACTTACGCCTGCAGAGGAGATAAAAAAGGACCAGATTCACGAATTCTCAAGATGCCTCCGTAAAGAAGTTTTTAAATTCATTGATGATCACAGAAGAGTCAATTAAGGAACTGGTAGACCACGGATTCTAATGTGATTCAATAAAATATTTACCTTTCTGAAGAAGGAAACAGCATTGATCGACTATGAGAGTCGTTTCCTCAACTTGATACCTCAATCAGTTGACATAAAATTACAAAGAGTACGGACAACATTGGACAATTTCCAGAAATGGACGAAAATGGATTCATAGAGGAGAAGAAGAAGATTTCCTATCCACTGCTAAATCCAAGAAATTATGTAACCTTGTTGCTGTTTTTGTCCGTTTAATTCAATATTGCATTGCGAATAAATAAATAAAGATTATTTTCCTTTTTATCGTTAAACGTCAAATATGGAATGAAATGGAACGCCGAGATTCCTTACAATGGAAGGGTGATTCAACACTTTGTCGATTGTTTTGTCTTCGATTCAACGCCCGCTTCAATTGTCCCGTTGTTTTTTTTTTCTATTCTGTGCTATATATTCATGGAAAGAATCATCAATTCCTCAATTGTCTCCCATACGTCTTGTCGTCGTTATGTTTCTCACAAATCTGCTCAGCAAACTATAAGGTAAGGCAAACGAAACATCTTGTTCGACTTCTAGAAAGTACCTTTCACCATATTATATTCTGTTGATCTTTACAAATTCATCATTCAATTATGGAGTGTGAATAGGTGCGTACGTTTGTATGTGGCGGAGAATTTCTCAGCTGTGTGGAACGTGTTAAACTCGGAAACAATGCACACAGTTCCGAAGAAGCAGAAATCGTTGAAAAGAAGGTTCGGGTGAGTAGAGTTTTGATATTTGTGTTTGCTTGCTTCTTTCACCATCATATCATCGCTTATAGCTGTTCATCGAAATAATTAGAATAAGATGTGTTTTTCCAAGAAAGAAACGTTTAAACATTCTCAGGAAGACTTGAAGCCTTGGAGGCAGGAAATCATCGGTGTGATTAAAAAGTTTACAGGAGAATGTTCATATGCCCCATGACAGTCTCGTTCCATACAGGGACAAAAGCTTTGTTGTTATTGGATACCTTAAATGCGATTCTCATATTGAATAAAAGTGTCGCAAAGACCATCTCAAGGGGGGTCATCCGACAGGTCGGTTTTGGTCTTGAAGAATCCATTCTTATATCAGTTTGGTCAATCAAAACTTCTTCGCACGATGTGCCGATCCATCCTAGTTTTTTTTTCTCTTTTTGATGTATTTGAGCGAGTCCGCGACTTTGAAGATGATTAAAATTGCTGAAAAGGCGCTTAAAATGAACAATTCCAAAAGTGCGTTATAAACAACATATCTAACTAATTGTCTTGGAACAACCTGAAAAGACACGACGACGATTATGCAGGAGAATAAGGATCAATGGCAAAAATTTTAGGCCAATATTCAATGGCTACCTAATCTCTGGCTACTTGATCACCTTTTGAATTTTTTGAATTTTTTGAATTTTTTGAAAATTTTGAAAATTAAATTGAATTGCTCATTTTCTGAATAGTTTTCGATTTTTAGATCATTTTTGCGTGGAAATCGTATTTCTAAATCAATGGCTACAAACTAGCTAGCCATTGAAACTAGGTAGCCATTGAAAATCGAAGGCAAAAGTAGCCAAAGAGTATCAGGTAGCCATTGATCAAGTAGCCAAAGATTAGGTAGTCATTGAATATTGGCCGAAATTTTATCAACTTAAGATTCGCAGACGGCATCATTCTCGTTGCAAACGACCAACGAACTGCTAGCCGGATGAACTGCCGGCCGGATGATCCAAGAGTACACAGAAAGGTGCAAAAAAGTAGGTCTCCAAATCAATACTAAAAAAACCAAAGTTTTAAGAAACACGCACGCCGCCAAACAGTCGGTGATCTTCAGTAACAACGCCACCATCACAACAATTGAAGACGTGTATGACCTTGGCAGGCTACTCAACTCACGAAATGAGCTAGAACCAGAACTCCACAGAAGAAGACGGGCAGCCTGGTCAGCGTTTAACAACATCAAAAACACCACCGACGCTCTCACCTGCCCCCGGATTCGAGCTCAACTTTTCGACACCATCGTTCTTCCCGCGTTCACATACAGATCTGAAACCTGGACCCTTATACAGAGCCTCGCTAAAAGAATCCGTGTGACACATGTATCACTAGAAAGAAGATTAATTGGAATGATTCTCACTGAACAATATCAACGAGACTTACACCGCGAAGACATCCGAAAAATCTCCCAGTCACGGATCAAATACATCAAAAAGAAAAAAAACTAGGATGGGCCGGCACATCATGCGAAGAAGTGACGGAAGATTGACTAAACTGATATAAGAATGGATTCTTCAAGAACAAAACCGACCTGTCGGACGACCCCCCATGAGATGGTCTTTGCGACACTTTTATTCAATATGAGAATCGCATTTAAAGTGTCCAATAACATCAAAGCTTTTGTCCCTGTATGGAACGAGACTGTCATGGGGCATATGAACATTCTCCTGTAAACTTTTTAATCGCACCGATGATTTCTTGTCTCCAACGCTTCAAGTCTTCCTGAGAATGTTTAAACGTTTCTTTCTTGGAAAAACACATCTTATTCTAATTATTTCGATGAACAGCTATAAGCGGTAATATGATGGTGAAAGAAGCAAGCAAACACAAACATCAAAACTCTACTCACCCGAACCTTCTTTTCAACGATTTCTGCTTCTTCGGAACTGTGTGCATTGTTTCCGAGTTTAACACGTCCCACACAGCTGAGAAATTCTCCGCCACATACAAACGTACGCACCTATTCACACTCCATAATTGAATGATGAGTTTGTAAAGATCAACGGAATATACTATGGTGAAAGGTACTTTCTAGAAGTCGAACAAGATGTTTCGTTTACCTTACCTTATAGTTTGCTGAGCAGATTTGTGAGAAACATAAGACGACAAGACGTATGGGAGACAATGGAGGAATTGATGATTCTTTCCATAAATATATAGCAGGAAATACGCAAGATGCCTCCGTAAAGAAGTATCTAAATTCATTGATGATCACAGAAGAGTCATAAATGGAACTGGTAGACCACGCATTCCAATGCGGTTCATTAAGACACGGTGTGTGATGCATTTTCTCGGTATATTGGAAAAGAAGTTAAAGAATGTCGAAAAAAACGATCAAGAAATCAGAGGAAGTCTACAGTTTGGAGACTTCAGGAGTTGCACTCACTCACAACAACATTTAAAGCATTCAAATGGAGACTCATTGGATTGCTGACATCGCCAGAAGGTTGAATGAATTGAAGACGTCGCCGATCGACAAAGACGAGAAACTGATCGGAGTGATCTACGTAAAGAAGGAGAATGGTCAAGAATCCTGCAATTAGATTCTCAATAAAAAATTGATTACTGTACCAATCAATAATCAAACAATATCATGAGTGCGCTCATTTGAGAGCACATTTGGGAATGCAAAAGACTATGGCAAACAGCACAAGAAGATTCTTCTGGAACAAGATGACGAATGAGATCAAAGAAGTTGTTCGCAATTGCAAAACATGAATCGCAGCACGAAGACAGAAGGTATGATCATCGATTTGGTTCATTACTTTCATTATTATTATTATTATTATTATTTCTCTTTCTTTTGTCATGTTTCCCCCCCCCTCCCTTGTTTCTTTCTCTTTTCTCTTTTGTTTGCAGCCTCTGACGGTGAATTTTATTTTTTATTGGATTTATTGTACATATTCTCTCTCTACACTCATCATCCTCTATATCTGCCCCATTTTTTGTATAACACTCTTTTCAGGTAATTACTTGTTTAATTAATTTTTTTTCTTTTCTTCTTTCTTTGTCTCCCTCATTTTTTTCTACGTTATTAACTTTTCTCTCTATTTTCATGACTTTATGTAATTCTACCTCATAGTTAAAACTGAGAGAAGCCAACCCAACCAAATTCCTCGAAGTCCTCCCGCAAACATAATTCTCGAAGCCACATGCCACAAATGCAACACGGAAATCATTCATTCAACGTCAACATTTGTATTTTCAAGTCAAATCACCGATACGGTTAAATTTCAAGTCAATGATAAATTGGGACCTTCATTCAAGTCACCATCATGGTTTATGTCAAGTCAAGGAGATGCTCGGATCTCAATTAAAGTCAACGAAATGGTGCAGTCAAGTCAACAATACACTAAGATTTAATCCAAATCAATCAAAGCCAATGAATCAATGTCGAGCGAGGGCCCTCAACTAATGGAAAAAGGGGATGTAGCGTATGGGCGGAGCCCGGACAGTATTGGCGGAGCACATACGCTCGTCCTCGTGTGGAGGATGGAATGGAAGGACGGTTGTGGTGGTGGTCTCGGGTGAGACATGTGAGCGCTGGAACCTAACTCATCTATCTTATTCTTATTATATTTTATTCATCTTTGATATATATTCTATTCTTATACATATAATCTTTTACATTTAATCTAATAAATATTATCCTACACCGAAGTGCTAGTGTGACCTCGGGTCAAGACTAAAATAATAACATTGGAAGTTCCAACATATTATTATATGAATAAACTACCGAATGCTACGGGGGGGGGAGGGGCTTGACAGACAAAGCACAAGAACTGAGCTAAACGAATGCATACATTTGAAACAGCTCGTTTAAAGTTATCCGACCAGTTCTAACATCGGTGATGCTGTCTGCGACTGTTTCATAATACTTGTGTAGTTGAAGACCGGGAATGGTGAACGAGCTCTTTGTTGAAAAACTCTGGAGGAACGATACCTCGGAAGTCGGCTCTGCGTCCTTCGCGGTGGTAACCGTATTGACAGATTTTGGAAAATACGAATTTTCCGTCTACGTCTTGGTAGATGCCTACTCCGATAACTAGGAAGCTACCGGGGTTACGCTTGGGGACAAGGGTGTATGGAGCGTCAACTCGTTAAGAGCACCCTCCTCCAAAAAAATCAGAGAAACCAAATTTCTCAATCATAGGATCGGCTACCTTACTTTATAAGTAAACTCAACTGTATCATCTTTGAGGTGTATGCACCTGTCACTGAGGCCAATCCAGAAGAGCTAGCTGATTTCTACGATAGCCTTCAAGACGCCTACCTAACCTGCCGTAGCAGGTACAAGATCATTAAAGGCGACTTTAACGGTATGTTCTTTTCTTACAGCTTCTAGGCATTTTTGTTGTATTCGTGTAATGAAAACCGAACTCTTTTAAATGCATTTTACAGTTTATTAAAATTAGAAACAAGTATTAACAGGAGAAGTATTAAAGAACGAAAATAATCATTATTATTTAGTTAGACAGAACGAATCATTATCAAAATGAATAAATACAAAGCGAGTGATAATTTCAATTGAAATGGAATGGAATCGGTTCCGTCATTGTCGAGATTCTGGAATTGAATTGTGCTCTAACTGACGTCTGGTGCATTCTCTGACGTAGTCGGCAGGAACAATATGGCTTCCGAGATAAAGAGCCACGTTGAATTGCTGAAAATGAATACAATTAAATCACAAAAATGAATTGAAGAAGGGAAACTTACCAGCAAGTCGGGAATTTGGGACACGAAATCTTTGGCTGCTCCATAGCATTCTTGCGCTCTCTTCTGAAGCGCTCGCAAGCATTGGAAAATAGGATTGCGGAAGTAAGATTAACCTTCCAGAGACAATCAGTGCATTTCTGACATATTCCACTGTATCCGTAAGAAAATCCCTGACGTCTTCTTGAAGTGTTTTCTGCTCAATCTCCTTCAAGAAACCATTTTCGTCTTTCTCTGGGAATGGCACTTTCCCGTATTCTGTGTAGATTTCCATTTGGATGAAATAAGGCATATCATCCAAAATTGGATGCTTGAAGTTGAGCGAAGCGGCCTCCATTTTCAGATGATTGAAGACAGTGATGAACCACTTTGGAAGACGTGGGTACTCCATATGTGCTCCGTACACAGTTCCTTGATCTTCAAGGAAATTGGTGATTTCCTGGCGGAACTTTTTGACGGATTCGTGAAAGTCATCTCGTAAAATATCATTTGGAGACCTTTCAGAAGTCGTTTCAGGAGACGAAAGCTGAGAATTTTGGCAAATAGCCGTAGAAATATCAGAAGAAAAAAAGTTAAACATATTGTCAGAGCTGCTAAAGGAAGTACAGATGAGAATGACAGATGATGACAAAATAAACTGATTCCCTCTTGCCTAAGCTCTCCTTTTATACTCGTGAACGCGTCAGAAGGGTGGAGTCTGGTCTTCTGGGAAGAAGGGGAGGGCACATAATGTAGGTCGCCTCTGAAAATGATGATACAACCAGTCATTCTCATCGTAAAATACGTGATCGATAGTACTGACTGCGTTTACTTCTTTACATATAAGAGGAATGTGAAGGAAATGCAGATGCACCTGTCAAGAAAAGATGGTTTATGGGAGTTGGATATTGGACTCTTGACCACCAAACAAATAATTGTTCTCTTGAATATTAGCATAAGGAATACAGTAAAATCAAGCGCAAACGATTTCCTCAAACTCCGCTCTATTAAAAAAATGAAAATGTGTCAGATTAAACAAAAGAACATCGAATTGTACCCTTTTTTGTAATTCCATAGACATTGGCTGTATACATTCGGAATTTCTACATTCCACCGTAGTATGCCGTACTCAGCAAAACCCTACAAATCAAGTGCAATTGTCTCACAAATGTTACCGAAGACTTGTGGAGTTTTGCTGAATAGTGCTAAATGAAGAACTGCGACTTTCGAAACTGAGAAGTATTTGTTTACTTTAATTTAGAAAATTTCAAAATGGCGAAGAAGGAGTAAAAAATAAATTTGTACAATTTGAGTTTTTAAAATATCAAAAACGATTGAAAAATGAAGAATTGCAGGGGGGGGGGGGGTTCACAGATTACGGATTTTAATTGCGAAGACAACTTTCAGATGTGAAAACTCTTGAAGTAAAAACTGAAAAGAGCTTAAAATAAACAGAAAACTTATTTGGAAACAAATCGATGATTCTGAACCACTTTTTTCCATTTGAGTACAGTATCGGCCCGCGTTGACAATGGCGCAATGGGAAGAAGCTCTCGAAAGAGTACGTTTTTACTGTAACACAAAACGATTGCATCACTTTTTTTGTGAAGTTCTCCTTTGAGGTCCGTTTTATCGGTCTCCTCAGACGGGACCCATTGTCATTTTCTAGTATGATTGACATGAAACGCTTTCATAATCCAATCGTTCGTTCGTTTCATAGTGAACAGAGAAAGTGCCAGATCACAACGCATTATTTTTGTGAATCCATCAAAAAGTGAGGAACGAGTTGACCAAACTTTGGCACTCTTTCGGATTCATGAAGATGATCAATGATAGTTTTTTGAGGATGCTTGAGAGTCGTCGCGAGTTTGAGTGACTTCTTCCAGCGCTCTCGAGATATCCGCTTCAATATCCACAAGTCAACTACAGGATGTCAAAGATCGTAGCTCACTTCGGCAAACTTTTTGAACTAAAACTTGATGGTAGAGTAAGACACAGAGTTATCGCCTAACACAGTACACAAGTTACGACATGCTTCGCTGAATTTGCGACCTTGGAGTAACTCGTACAGAAAAACATCTTCGAGAGCATGGCGATCAGCAAGCAAATTCTCGTACATTTTGAAAGTTGCCTGTAAGTTTTCAGATGTGTTAAGCATGCATAATAAGCAATAAAAAACGTTAAAAAACAGAATCAGAAAAAAAATTAAATTAGCACTGAGAAATGACGAAACAAAAAAATTTAAGAAAACTTTTCGCTGAACCTAATAGGAATTCTGAATGTATTATGCAGGAAATGTCTATGAAATAAATTAATTCTCAAAAACAATCATTCCCGATGTAAATTTCGCCTCAAAGTCGTCAAAGTCCATTGAAGTCGGATCTCCATCGAATTGCAGACGAATAGTCTTCTTTGTTCTGGGGATTCGAATATCCTCAACAAATCCGTTTTTCGATCTTCCTGATCTTCCCTAACGTTTGAGCAAGTTTCTTCCCAACGCATTTTTGGACGACGAGGAATAGTCGCTGAGACAGATGTTGGTTCTCAATGAGCTTTTCAAGCTTCCCGACGAGATTCTGTGCAAACAAAATCATTTAAATCAACTCCATGCGGAGAGCCTATAAGAAACCGGCCAGCCTCGCCACATTTTTTGTATTCATTTATCTGAAAAATCGCAAAGAAAAACACAAGACACGCATCTGTCATTATCAGGCAAGTAAAGGTCATCGCTTAAAATGTTTTAGCATTTTTTATGGTAGTTTGGCTGGAAATTTGGCTACGGCGAAAATCGATTATCTCTTGAAAACCGGATTTTTCGTATCAAAAACAGTAGAAATCAATCAAAAATTCCTGCAAACCGGACTTTCTTCCACTATTTTTGGCCAACTTTATGCATGTCGAACTGAAAATTTTCCTTTTTTATATGCATTTTCGGCTTTAATATTAAAGATAACAAGAAACTGACAATTCCATTGAATTCTACGTAGTCGATAACATAAAGACAATTTTAATAAACGCCTATTATTTATTCCTTGAGTGTACGTGAAGTTCAAATTTGAAAGACTTCGACGCCACGCCCACTTTCATGCGGTTTCTAATTACTATGTTCTAATTGCATTCATCTCGTGAATATTCAAATGAACAATTATTTGTTTGGTGTTCAAGGGTCCAATGTTCAATTCCCATAAACCATCTTATCTTGACAGGTGCATCTGCATTTCCTTCACATTCCTCTTATATGTAAAGAAGTAAACGCAGTCAGTACTATCGATCACGTATTTTACGATGAGAATGACTGGCTGTCTCTACATTTTCAGACGCCACCTGCATTCTGTGCTCTCCCATTCTTCCCAGAAGACCAGACTCCACCCCTCTGACGCGTTCACAAGTATAAAAGGAGAGCTGAGGCAAGAGGGAATCAGTTTCTTTCTTAATCTGTTATTCTCATCTGTACTTCCTTTAGCAGCTCTGACAATATGTTTAACTTTTTTTCTTCTGATATTTCTACGGCTATTTGCCAAAATTCTCAGCTTTCGTCTCCTGAAACGACTACTGAAAGGTTGTCAAGTGATATTTTACGAGACGACTTTCACGAATCTGTTAAAATATTCCGCCAGGAAATTACCAAATTCCTTGAAGATCAAGGAACTGTGTACGGTGCACATATGGAGTACCCACGTCTTCCAAAATGGTTCACCACGGTCTTCAATCATCTGAAAATGGAGGCCGCTTCGCTCAACTTCAAGAATCCAATTTTGGATGATATGCCCTATTTCATTCAGATGGAAATCTATACAGAATACGGGAAAGTGCCATTCCCAGAGAAAGACGAAAATGGTTTATTGAAGGAGACGGAACCAAAGACACTTCAAGAAGACGTCAGGGATTTTCTGACGGATATAGTGGAATATGTCAGAAATGCACTGTTTATCACTGGAAGGTTAATTTCACTTCCGCAATCCTATTTCCAATGCTTCCGAGCGCTTCAGATGAGAGCGGAAGAATGCGATGGAGCAGCCAAAGATTTCGTGTCCCAAATTCCCGACTTGCTGGTAAGTTTCCCTGCTTCAATTCATTTTTGTCATCTAACTGTATTCATTTTTCAGCAATTCAACGTGGCTCTTTACCTCGGAAGCCATATTGTTCCTGCCGACTACGTCATTGAATGCACAAGACGCCACTTAGAGCACAATTCCATGTAAATTCCAGAATCTCGACAATGACGGAACCGATTCCATTCATTTTAATTGAAATTATCACTCGTTTTGTATTTATTTATTTTGATAATAATTCGTTCTGATTAACTAAATAATAATTATTATTTTGGTTCTTTAATACTTCTCCTGTTCATATTTTCTGTTAATTTTAATAAATTGTAAAATGCATTTAAAAGTGTTCGGTTTCCAGGAACAAACTGTCTATTCTACAGATCGATACACCTCGACACCTCTATAAACTACCATATCCACTTATTATTAAGCGAATAGTTTCTGTCTGTCTGTCCAAGCCGTTTATTTGAATAAAACAAAAGAACATGGGCCTTTTACTTTGATATTTGTCATATTTGTGATATTTGAGTCATGGTCACCCGAGCGCTTCGCAACCATATATTTAGGAGGTCGCAGGGTACTTTGGATACTGTAGAACCGTACACCCAAAATCTACAAAACTGTTTAAACAACGATGAAAAAAGTCAAAATTTTGCTGATATATTAATTGAGATGTCCGTGTATCACATGTAAAAAATCAGATTGTGCAAAACTACAACTTTAATAGGCATTGTTTTCCAAAGTTTCTAAGACATATGTTATTTGTTATTCTAGAAGAGGAATCAGTTTAATGCTAGTTCCAGTCTATTCGTGGTAATATTGGCTTAGTCTTCGATTTCGATGATTTTTTCCATTATTTCGTCAATTTTCTTTTGTGCTTCTTTGTCATCACAGTGGCTTCGATTGCAATTTTCCTGGTTGCTGAGCCCAGAGTCTGCATCTTCGCTGTGAGACCTCTCCGTGATGAATCAATATCCTTGTAGTGATGAATTAGGTCATTATTTTTTCGTCATTCTACGAGCGAAAGAATACTCGGTCGATGAGAGCTAGATTGTCTAGTAACTCGCTGGAGAACTCGGTCTTCAATGAGAAAGTAGCACAGTATCTTCATATTTTTCAACGAAATGAATGGAGTACAACAGTCAATGTGGCGGCAAGCTGTTAACAAACTTCAAACAATTTGTTTACAAATTTACATTTACATTTGCAATGTTTCTTCAAATTAGACCGATAAGAGTTTGTAAGACGGGAGGCGCATGACATGAGATTATTCCATTAACTATGTTTATAAAAAGGGGTGATTGGGTGATTTTATCAGTAATGCAGCGATTGACGGTAAACTAATCTACACTGGACCTCCATTTTCCAAACTTCTTTCCTTCATTGTTTCCTATTACTGTTATTAGTTTTTAATTCTGTAATTGTAATTCAAAAATCTGAAGTCAAAGAGTGCAGTAGTCACGGAGATATATGTAGTCATAGAGACCGTGTTGTCAAGGAGTGCAGTAGTTAAAGAGCCATGTGTAGTCAATGAGACTAGTGTAGTCGAACAGTACGATGTCAACTATATTGTGCGGCTCGCAAGAAGGCTCTTTTTCACTAAAAAACCTAAAGAAAAAGCAGGGAAATGCCATCGACATTGTCCGACTTTATGTCAAGCATTTGTTGGCATTTTCAGCATTTCTTTCACAATAAAATGCTAAAACAAAGTGTTTGAAGAGAAGGTGTCGTTGGGCGATTTTACAAAAACTGCTTCAAAATCTCTGTACTTCCTCAACTCACTGCAGGCGATTCAAGACATTTTGGCTTTCATAAAGGTAGGTGCGAACGCGACTTTTCGGAAAATTTCTGAAAACTTTAGAAATTCCGAAACTTTTTTGTAATGTGATTGGAATACTATTCCGAAATTTCGGTTTTTTGGTTTGACATCGGATGCACAGATTTTTTTTTTCGTTTTCAGACAAATTCAGTACAATCAGAGTCTCTCTGAAAAATGTTTTTGAATGGTTCTTTATATAGGAATCTAGCTAAAACTATCTGAAAACGTAAGAAGAATACGTTTTTTGAATTGCGTCTTTAATTTTTTCAAGACAATTCGCTTTTCCTATTTAGCACATCAACGTGCAGTTCAACATGGACCCGGATGTGAGGTGGGTTCTCTGGAGTGTTGGATACGGCGGAAACCTCGCAGCGGAAGCTAGAAAAGCGGATCATATCCAACTCCCATAAACCATATTTTCTTGACAGGTACATCTGTATTTCCTTCACATTTCTCCCATATGTGAAGAAGTAGACGCAGTCAGTACTATCGGTCACGTATTTCACGATGAGAATGACGGGTTGTATCATCATTTTCAGAGGCCACCTGCATTCTGTGCTCTCCCATTCTTCCCAGAAGACCAGACTCCACCCCTCTGACGCGTTCTCGAGTATAAAAAGAGAGCTGAGGCAAGAGGGAATCAGTTTATTTTGTCATCATCTGTCATTCTCATCTGTACTTCCTTCAACAGCTCTGACAATATGTTCAACTATCTTTCTTCTGATATTTCTAAGGCAATTTGCCAACATTCTCAGCTTTCGTCTCCTGAAACGACTACTGAAAGGTCGTCAAGTGATATTTTACGAGATGACTTTCACGAATCCGTCAAAATATTCCGCCAGGAAATTACCAATTTCCTTCAGGATCAAGGAAAAGTGTACGGTGCACATATGGAGTACCCACGTCTTCCAAAATGGTTCACCACGGTCTTCAATTATCTTAAAATGGAGGCCGCTTCGCTCAACTTCAAGCATCCAATTTTGGATGATATGCCTTATTTCATCCAAATGGAAATCTATACAGAATACGGGAAAGTGCCATTCCCAGAGAAAGACGAAAATGGTTTCTTGAAGGAGACTGAACCAAAGACACTTCAAGAAGACGTCAAGGATTTTCTGACGGATATGGTGGAATATGTCAGAAATTCATTGATTGTCTCTGGAAGATTAATCTCACTTCCGCAATCCTATTTCCAATGCTTCCGAGCGCTTCAGAAGAGAGCGCAAGAATGCGATGGAGCAGCCAAAGATTTCGTGTCCCAAATTCCCGACTTGCTGGTAAGTTTCCCTGCTTCAATTCATTTTTGTGATCTAACTGTATTCATTTTCAGCAATTCAACGTGGCTCTTTATCTCGGAAGTCATATTGTTCCTGCCGACTACGTCAGAGAATGCACCAGACGTCAGTTAGAGCACAATTCCATGTAAATTCCAGAATCTCGACAATGACAAACCGATTCCATTACATTTTAATTGGAATTATCACTCGTTTTATATTTATTCATTCTGGTAATAATTCGTTCTGACTAACTAAATAATAATTATTATTTTGATTCTTTAATACTTCATTAATTTCAATAAACTGTAAAATGCATTTAAAAGTATTCGGTTTCCATTTCACAAATACAACAAAAATAGTTATGAGTAGTATGACAAGAACGCACGAGAACATCGTGAAGTAGGAGTCCAATGTTTTATCTGAAAATGAATGCTGAAAGAATGGCTTCTAATCACTGAATAAAGCGGAATTAATGAAAAAGTTCCCTCCGTGGTCGAACAAGTGTTTTTTGCACCTGAAAACTCTGAAAAAATGCTATAAATTGTTTAAGCGTCTGGAAACGTTGGTTGAATATTCAAAAACTGACATCTTCTGATTTCAGTGAATCTGAAATGTGCTGAAAGTATTGGAAAACAACTGTAATTGGTATAACTCTGTATAACCTTCTTCAAATATAAATTTCCAGGGCTAGTAGACCTGAAATGCTCATGAGCTCATGAAATGAAGTGCTCTCCGCATTCTCTTACAGTGTGCTTCCAATATGTACATTGAATTACTAAAAATGTGAGTTTCTTTCTCCATTCTGTCTGCCCTGCCAATTCCTTTCATTTTAGATATTTTAGGCGCAGGTTCAGACTTTATAATGACAATTAAAAGAGCTAGTGCTAAGAAGTGATATAATCAAAATTGTCTTAGTTCAGTAGACAAACGGGACTTTGTGTTACTTCTTTGACATGTTCAGAAATTGAGAAATTTTGCTTAAAATATGCTGCAAATTGCCGAATTGAGATTCATTTTGACGAGAGTTATGACGGCGGCTCGCTGGCTCCAATGGGTTTCCCGCATTTACAAGTTTTCCTTTCCTTTTTGAGGCGCTTTTTTGGTTCAAAATGATTTCTCATTTCCCAATTTATCTTTATATTGAAAATTCTCGAAATGTTCTAATAAGAGAAAGTAAACTGTACACCACAGCTCGTTTCTTCCCATGAAGGAAAGGTCGTCGATACGGAAATGAATGCTGAAAAAGCGACCGGAAGAAACATTGCCATATAGCATTGGGAAGTCACCTTTGTCTCAATTGAACGTCTCATTTCTGTTAAGTGTCTTTCCTTGCTCTAACCCTTTCTTATTTCTTGAATCTCGGCTCATTTTCAGACTTTTAAAGCTCATTTTCTGCCTTTTTTATGTTCTTTACTCGAGATTTTTAGAACTGAATTTTCAACCCGACAACCATTCGGTTAGTTGCCATTCATAATCCTTCATAGTTGAGAGTTTTCGCTCTTCAAAATTCGAAATTCATACAATCTCCTGAAGCTGTTCGCGCTTCTTTTCAGATGACTTTGGATTCTCCAAAGGCAATTTCAAATAAGGGCAGTGTTGGGGTAAACATATAAAATAATAACATTGGAAGTTCCAACATATTATTATATGAATAAACTTCCGAATGCTACGGGGGGGGGGGGCTTGACAGACAAAGCACAAGAACTGAGCTAAACGAATGCATACATTTGCAAATTCATTTGCAAGTTTACGTGAATATGGAAACATTCCCGCAAGAACTTTATCATTCCCGTTTTATGATTCCCGCATTACGATAGCCTTCAAGACGCCTACCTAACCTGCCGTAGCAGGTACAAGATCATTAAAGGCCACTTTAACGGTATGTTCTTTTCTTACAGCTTCTAGGCATTTTTGTTGTATTCGTGTAATGAAAACCGAACTCTTTTAAATGCATTTTACAGTTTATTAAAATTAGAAACAAGTATTAACAGGAGAAGTATTAAAGAACGAAAATAATCATTATTATTTAGTTAGACAGAACGAATCATTATCAAAATGAATAAATACAAAGCGAGTGATAATTTCAATTGAAATGGAATGGAATCGGTTCCGTCATTGTCGAGATTCTGGAATTTACATGGAACTGTGCTCTAACTGACGTCTGGTGCATTCTCTGACGTAGTCGGCAGGAACAATATGGCTTCCGAGATAAAGAGCCACGTTGAATTGCTGAAAATGAATACAATTAAATCACAAAAATGAATTGAAGAAGGGAAACTTACCAGCAAGTCGGGAATTTGGGACACGAAATCTTTGGCTGCTCCATCGCATTCTTCCGCTCTCTTCTGAAGCGCTCGCAAGCATTGGAAATAGGATTGCGGAAGTGAGATTAACCTTCCAGAGACAATCAGTGCATTTCTGACATATTCCACTATATCCGTAAGAAAATCCCTGACGTCTTCTTGAAGTGTTTTCTGCTCAATCTCCTTCAATAAACCATTTTCGTCTTTCTCTGGGAATGGCACTTTCCCGTATTCTGTATAGATTTCCATTTGGATGAAATAAGGCATATCATTCAAAATTGGATGCTTGAAGTTGAGCGAAGCGGCCTCCATTTTCAGATGATTGAAGACAGTGATGAACCACTTTGGAAGACGTGGGTACTCCATATGTGCTCCGTACACAGTTCCTTGATCTTCAAGGAAATTGGTGATTTCCTGGCGGAACTTTTTGACGGATTCGTGAAAGTCATCTCGTAAAATATCATTTGGAGACCTTTCAGAAGTCGTTTCAGGAGACGAAAGCTGAGAATTTTGGCAAATAGCCGTAGAAATATCAGAAGAAAAAAAGTTAAACATATTGTCAGAGCTGCTAAAGGAAGTACAGATGAGAATGACAGATGATGACAAAATAAACTGATTCCCTCTTGCCTAAGCTCTCCTTTTATACTCGTGAACGCGTCAGAAGGGTGGAGTCTGGTCTTCTGGGAAGAAGGGGAGGGCACATAATGTAGGTCGCCTCTGAAAATGATGATACAACCAGTCATTCTCATCGTAAAATACGTGATCGATAGTACTGACTGCGTTTACTTCTTTACATATAAGAGGAATGTGAAGGAAATGCAGATGCACCTGTCAAGAAAAGATGGTTTATGGGAGTTGGATATTGGACTGTTGAACACCAAACAAATTATTGTTCTCTTGAATATTAGCATAAGGAATACAGTAAAATCAAGCGCAAACGATTTCCTCAAACTCCGCTCTATTAAAAAATGAAAATGTGTCAGATTAAACAGCAATTAAGTAGCGATATGAGAAAAATGAATTCAGTGACGACGAAGAAAAGAACATCGAAATGTACCCTTTTTTGTAATTCCATAGACATTGGCTGTATACATTCGGAATTTCTACATTCCACCGTAGTATGCCGTACTCAGCAAAACTCTACAAATCAAGTGCAAGTGTCTCACAAATGTTACCGAAGACTTGTGGAGTTTTGCTGAATAGTGCTAAATGAAGAACTGCGACTTTCGAAACTGAGAAGTATTTGTTTACTTTAATTTAGAAAAATTCAAAATGGCGAAGAAGGAGTAAAAAATAAATTCGTACAATTTGAGTTTTTAAAATATCAAAAACGATTGAAAAATGAAGAATTGCAGGGGGGGGGGTTCACAGATTACGGATTTTAATTGCAAAAGACAACTTTCAGATGTGAAAACTCTTGAAGTAAAAACTGAAAAGAGCTGAAAATAAACAGAGAACTTATTTGGAAACAATTATTTCATTTCGTGACTTTTTGCCAACGCGATGGAAGTTGAACGATTCCATTCGCGTAGAACTCGTCAGAGTGGGAGGCGAAGAAGTCGTCCAACCACTTCTCGAGACATACTTTTTGTTATGACGCGATACGTGTAACAAGGTCACGTATTTCACGTGAGCGTGAAATAACGTGGAAAGGGAAACTTATGGGGGTGAACCCAACACCTCCCCCAATAGGGAACTATTAAAAGTTATGTATACGTTTTCTTCGTGGGCCTTACGGAAAGGCGGTCCGGCGGGTTGCGCACTCGAGTCGATCGGCGAACTGGGCACTGAGCAGGCGCTTGATTGGCAGCAGGAGCAGGAGTCGTCCCGGTCGTTGTTGACGTGATTGGGTTGTCCATGAGCTGTTGTTCGGCGAAGAGTGGCAGTGGTGGCAGATCAAAAGCGTTGAGCAGCGATTGTCCCTGAGGCAGATTGTCCCGACGGCGAAGTTGGTTGGCATGACGAGTCCATACGAGTCCATTGCAGTTGACGAGATAAGTAACTGATCCAGTGCGACGAATGACGGTTCCCGGTGTCCAAGTCGGTTTCGATTGACGGTAGTCCTTGACGAATACAGCTGAATTCGCGGCGAAGTGACGATCCTTGGTACCATGATGTGCATTGAACTGAGCTTCCATCTGTTGACGACGAAGTGACGGTGGAGATGTAGTGGACGGCATGAGGAGATCCAGAACGGTTCGGATTCGACGACCAATGAAGTTTTCTGCGGGCGACTTGTTGTCCGGACTGCTGGCAGATGGTGTCGATCGATATGCCTGGAGAAATGTTTGAACTGCTGTACTGGCATCTCCTTCCCCTTTCAATTTGATGAGTGCGCGTTTGAAAGTGTCTACAAAACGCTCAGCTTGGCCATTGGATTGGGGATGGAACGGTGGAGAATGCAGATGAGTGATCCCACGAGATTTGCAGAAGTTGGCAAATGACGATGATGAGAACTGGGTCCCGTTGTCGGAGACCAGTGTTTCCGGATTTCCGAATTGAGCGAAGATCTTCGTGAGCAAAGTTACTGTAGCTGAACTTGTGATCGACGAAGTTGCAATGATTTCCGGCCATTTGGAGAACGCATCGACGACGACGAGATAGTATATGCCATTGATTGGACCTGCGTAGTCGATGTGAACACGTTTCCATGGTGCGGTAGCGATTGGCCATGACTCGAGATGAGCTTTTATTGGATTCTTGGCAGCAGCTTGGCAATTCGAGCAATTCCTAACGAGTGATTCGATATCCTTGTCGACATTCGGCCAGTAGACGAAACTGCGTGCCAATCTCTTCATACGATCCATTCCCGGATGTGCTTTATGGAGAGACTGTAGAACCTTCTTTCGGAGACATTCTGGAATCACGATTCGGTGAGCGAACATCAGGCAGTCGTTGGTGATGCTGAGATTGTCCTTTCTTGAGGCGAATGTCCATTGAGGTGACGATTGCTTGACCGTTTTCCAGGAACCATTCCTGACCTGACTGACAATTTCCTTCAGAACCGGATCTGCTGATGTTGCTCGTCGTATTGTCTCCGAGGTGATGGGTAGGTTGCGACAGTTGGAGTGGAATTCAGCTTCAATGTCGGCTTCGATTGATGCTATGACTCGATCCTCCGCTTCCCGTTGCTCAGAGTGGTTGGAGATGAGTCGTGAGAGGGCGTCAGCTTGACCAAAAGACTTGGTGTTGATGTATTCAATCGAGAAGTTGTAGTTGAGTAGGGTAGCAGCCCAACGTTGCAGCCGGTTTGCACTGTACACGGGAACACCTTTCTTTGATCCGAAAATAGTCAGAAGTGGTTTGTGATCCGTGCGGAGAATGAATCTTCTTCCATGAATGTATCGATGGAACTTTTGAACTGCGAAGATGAGAGCGAGTCCCTCCTTCTCGATTTTACCGTAGTTTCGTTGAGCAGGTGTCAGCGACTTACTAGCGTGGGCGACAGCTTTTTCGGATCCATCCGGCAGACGATGTGTGATGACTGCGCCAATTCCATACTGTGAAGCATCCGCGGCCACGATGATGGGAAGAGACGGATCGAAGTGTGTCAAAAGCAGTCCAGAACGGAGCACATCCTTGATTTGATCGAAGGCGGCTTGACAAGATGTGGACCATTTGAATGTTGCTTCCTTGGTTGTCAGCTTGTCCAATGGTGCCCGAATATTGTGAAGTTGCTTGACGAATTGACCATAAAACTGAACTAGACCAAGGAACGACCGAAGTTGAGTGACGTCCCGTGGAGCTGGCATGTCATTGATGGCTTTGATCTTCTCAGGATCCGGTTGGCGTCCTTGAGCGTTGATGATGAAACCAAGAAATTTGATTTCCTCTTCCATGAATGCACATTTTTCCAGTTTGATACGTAATCCGAAGTCGTTGAGACGCTTTATGACGGCTTCCAGTCTTTTGTTGTGGTCTTCGAGAGAACTTCCGGAGATGATGACATCGTCCAAATACGCGGCAACTCCGTCGATTCCGGTCAGCATCATATCCATGGTTTGTTGGAAAATCGCTGGAGCGGTCTTGACTCCAAACGGCAGACGGTTGTAGCGGAATAGACCAAGATGGGTATTGATGGTGAGCATCTTCTGATGATTTTCTTCAACTTCCAGTTGAAGATAAGCTTCGGCCAGATCGATTTGTGTGAAGTAGCGTCCTCCGTTGAGTGTCGCGAAGATGTCGGTTGCAGTCGGTAGTGGGTGTTGATGTTGTTCAAGTGCATCGTTGAGACCAGTTGAATAATCAGCACACAGACGAATCGAGCCATTCTTCTTTTGAACCACGACGATTGGAGCAGCGAATTCTGAGTGATCGATGGGCGAAATGACTTTGGCGGCAACGAGACGTTCCAATTCTTGAGTGACACGAGGCAATACCGCATATGGGACTGGACGAGCCTTTCGAAATGTTGGAGACGTACCTTGTTTCAATTTGAAGGAAGCTTTGACCTTGGTGCAGCATCCCAATCCATCAGCGAAGACATTTGGATAAGATTTGACAAGGTGATCCTTCAGCGAAGTTCGGTTGGAGGCCAGTGTGGTTGCAGAGATCCTGTTGATCGAACCAGTGAGTGAAGTGAGCAGTGCGGTGTCCTGAGCGATCCAGTCCATTCCAAGAAGAGTAGCTGTGTCGGCGACGTGACAGATTCCATGTCCAAGATGTCCATTGAGCACGAATGAGCAATTGAATTGTCCACGAACGTCGATCTTCTGGTTGTTGGCTGATTTCAAGACTAGCGATGGTGGTGATAGTGCAGGCGAGGCGAGCTTCTTCCAGTCCTTGACGCTGATCAGTGTGACTTCGGCTCCCGTGTCCAGCTGCATGCGTAGTTTCCGACCATTTATCTTCACTTCTTTGTAGATTCTGTTGAGACCTTTAGATGTTGCATTCGCTATGGTAATGATGTTTGTCCGACGATGTTTCTTAGCAGATGAGCAAGCCTTGGCGAGGTGTCCCTTCTGTTTGCAATTCCGGCATTCTGACAGTCGATGTGGGCAATCCCTGTTCCAGTGCTGACCTGTACAATGCTTGCAGGGTGACGGCGGTGACTTCTCATTCCTCGGGTGATTGTTGGACGGTTTGACCTGTTTCTTCTCACGAACTGCACTTACTTCCATATGAGTAGTTGACGAACCAATCGCACGAGAGTCTTCACGGATGTCCAGGAGTCGCTTCATTTCATTCTTCAATTCGAGCAGTGTTGTCGATGGTTTTGTTTCCAGAAGTTGAATTGAGCGTGTTCTGATGTCTGCATACTCGGTTCCACGAAATCCACATATCCATATGAGGCACTGCACTTGTTCATCGGTCATATCCTTCCATTCGGAGAGATCGTAGTGACGCTTGATGATTCCAGTGTATTCATCGATACCATTTCCATCGTATTCAGCTTGCAGGAATTCGAAACGTCGGCGGAAAACTGACTTGGTTGGACCAAAGAGATCCTTCAGTTGCTTGACGGTGTCCTCGAATGACAAGTCTGAAGCTTTTGCTGGAAGAATGATATTGGTAAATCGGGAATATGCAATGGGATCGAGCTTAGATACAACGAGACGGGCGCGGCTGGCGTCGTCGATTTCATGACCATCCTTGTTAATGATGTCCACGTAGCGATTGAACCATACGTCGAATGTGCATCCATTGTCGGGGTCGAAATGGAACATTGGCAGACGAGCAGTGATGGAATCAATGACGGAGATCATCGGAGGCTGTGTTGTGCTCGTGGAATTGTTCGCGGCCATCGAGGTGGTGAGCGCCATGATGGCTTCGAGAAGGCGTTGTTGTCCCTCCATTTGGGCTTTGAGCATTGCGGCCATTGCGTTGTCCATTTTTGAGTGTCCTGATCGCCAGTGTTATGACGCGATAACGTGACGTGTAACAAGGTCACGTATTTCACGTGAGCGTGAAATAACGTGGAAAGGGAAACTTATGGGGGTGAACCCAACACTTTTTATCATGGATTTTCTGCCCGCCAAGATGATTGTGCATGGAACGAAAAAGATGATAGTCTGTTGGCGCCCAGTCTGGTGAATAAGGTGGGTGACACTAGACCTGGACTCGGAGCGTCAGGAGCTTCTTGTGGGTCTTCAAAGCGATGTGCAATCTTGCGTTGTCATGTAGACTCAGCAAGTTGTAAGTTTTTTGGTGATGTAATCGATGATTCTGAACCACTTTTTTCCATTTCAGTACAGTATCGGCCCGCGTTGACAATGGCGCAATGTGGAAGAAGCTCTCGAAAGAGTACGTTTTTACTGTAACACAAAACGATTGCTACTTACTTACTTACTTACTTAGACTTATTATGTAAGTAAGTAAGTAAGTTACTTACCTTACTTACTTAAAACGATTGCATCACTTTTTTTGTGAAGTTCTCCTTTGAGGTCCGTTTTATCGGTTTCCTCGGACGGGACCCATTGTCATTTTCTAGTATGATTGACATGAAACGCTTTCATAATCCAATCGTTCGTTCGTTTCATAGTGAACAGAGAATGTGCCAGATCACAACGCATTGTTTTTGTGAATCCATCAAAAAGTGAAGAACGAGTTGACCAAACTTTGGCACTCTTTCGGATTCATGAAGATGATCAATGATAGTTTTTTGAAGATGCTTGAGAGTCGTCGCGAGTTTGAGTGACTTCTTCCAGCGCTCTGGAGATATCCGCGTCAATATCCACAAGTCGACGACAGGATGTCAAAGATCGTAGCTCACTTCGGCAAACTTTTTGAACCAAAACTTGATGGTAGAGTAAGACACAGAGTTATCGCCTAACACAGTACACAAGTTACGACATGCTTCGCTGAATTTGCGACCTTGGAGTAACTCGTACAGAAAAGCACCGGCGATCAGCAAGCAAATTCTCGTTCATTTTGAAAGCTGCCTGTAAGTTTTCAGATGTGTTATGTATGCATAATAAGCAATAAAAAACGTTAAAAAACAGAATCAGAAAAAAATTAAATTATCACTGAGAAAAGACAAAACAAAAAAATTTAAGAAAACTTTTCGCTGAACCTAATAGGAATTCTGAATGTATTATGCAGCCAATGTCTATGGAGTAAATTAATTCTCAAAAACAATCATTCCCGATGTAAATTTCGCCTCAAAGTCGTCAAAGTCCATTGAAGTCGGATCTCCATCGAATTGCAGACGAATAGTCTTCTTTATGCCGGTGATTCGAATATCCTCAACAAATCCGTTTTTCGATCTTCCTGATCTTCCCTAACGTTTGAGCAAGTTTCTTTTCAACGCAATTTTGGACGACGAGGAATAGTCGCTGAGACAGATGTTGGTTCTCAATGAGCTTTTCAAGCTTCCCGACGAGATTCTGTGCAAACAAAATCATTTAAATCAACTCCATGCGGAGAGCCTATAAGAAACCGGCCAGCCTCGCCACATTTTTTGTATTCATTTATCTGAAAAATCGCAAAGAAAAACACAAGACACGCATCTGTCATTATCAGGCAAGTAAAGGCGAAAATCGATTTTCTCTTGAAAATCTGATTTTTCGTATCAAAAACTGTAGAACTAAATCAAAAATTCCTGCGAACCGGACATTCTTTCACTATTTTTGGCCAACTTTATGCAGGTCGAACCGAAAAATTTTCTGTTTTATATGGAATTTCGGCTTAAACATTAAAGATAATAATAAACTGGCAATTCCATTGAATTCTACGTAGAAGTTCGCGGCTACGCCGCGACTTCCACTGGCTTCCACTGGCTTTCGTTTAGAAATAACGTTCTATTTTTCCACTTGTTAGTAAAACAATTTATTAGCAGAACGTCAAAAACCAAATAAGATTAACATCACGTGCCGTATCCCAACTACCCTACAACCTCTTAAATATATGAATGTGAAGCGCTCGGGTGGTCATGACTCCATCCCGAATATCAAAGTAAAAGACCCACGATCTTTTTGAGTTATTCAATGAAACGTCTTGGACAGAGTCACGGACAGACAGAATTATTCTCTTAATAATAAGTAGATTATTTATTCCTTGAGTACAGAAGTTCCAATTTGGAAGATTTCGACGCCCCGCCCACTTTCATGCGGTCTCTAATTATATTCTAATTACATTCATCTCGTGAATATTCAAAAGAACAATTATTTGTTTGGTGTTCAAGGGTCCAATGTTCAATTCCCATAAACCATCTTTTCTTGACAGGTGCATCTGCATTTCCTTCACATTCCTCTTATATGTGAAGAAGTAAACGCAGTCAGTACTATCGATCACGTATTTTACGATGAGAATGACTTGTTGTATCATCATTTTCAGAGGCCACCTGCATTCTGTGCTCTCCCATTCTTCCCAGAAGACCAGACTCCACCCCTCTGACGCGTTCACGAGTATAAAAGGAGAGCTGGGGCAGGAGGGAATCACTTTATTTCGCCATCATCTGTCATTCTCATCTGTACTTCCTTTAGCAGCCCTGACAATATGTTCAACTTTCTTTCTTCTGATATTTCTACGGCTATTTGCCAAAATTCTCAGCTTTCGTCTCCCGAAACGACTTCTGAAAGGTCTCCAAATGATATTTTACGAGATCACTTTCACGAATCTGTCAAAATATTCCGCCAAGAAATTACCAATTTCCTTGAAGATCAAGGAACTGTGTACGGTGCACATATGGAGTACCCACGTCTTCCAATGTGGTTCATCACTGTCTTCAATCATCTGAAAATGGAGGCCGCTTCGCTCAACTTCAAGCATCCAATTTTGGATGATATGCCCTATTTCATCCAAATGGAAATCTATACAGAATACGGGAAAGTGCCATTCCCAGAGAAAGACGAAAATGGTTTATTGAAGGAGATTGAACCAAAGACACTTCAAGAAGACGTCAGGGATTTTCTTACGGATATAGTGGAATATGTCAGAAATGCACTGATTGTCTCTGGAAGGTTAATCTCACTTCCGCAATCCTATTTCCGATGCTTCCGAGCGCTTCAGAAGAGAGCGGAAGAATGCGATGGAGCAGCCAAAGATTGCGTGTCCCACATTCCCGACTTGCTGGTAAGTTTCCCTGCTTCAATTCATTTTTGTGATCTAACTGTATTCATTTTCAGCAATTCAACGTGGCTCTTTATCTCGGAAGCCATATTGTTCCTGCCGACTACGTCAGAGAATGCACCAGACGCCACTTAGAGCACAATTCCATGTAAATTCCAGAATCTCGACAATGACGGAACCGATTCCATTCCATTTCAATTGAAATTATCACTCGTTTTGTATTTATTCATTTTGATAATAATTCGTTCTGACTATCTAAATAATAATGATTATTTTCGTTCTTTAATACTTCTCCTGTTCATATTTTCTGTTAATTTTAATAAATTGTAAAATGCATTTAAAAGTGTTCGGTTTCCAGGAGCAAACTGTCTATTCTACAGATCGATACACTTCGACACCTCTATAAACTACCATATCCACTTATTATTAAGCGAATAGTTTCTGTCTGTCTGTCCAAGACGTTTATTTGAATAAAACAAAAGAACATGGGCCTTTTACTTTGATATTTGTCATATTTGTGATATTTGAGTCATGGTCACCCGAGCGCTTCGCAACCATATATTTAAGAGGTCGCAGGGTACTTTGGATACTGTAGAACCGTACACCCAAAATCTACAAAACTGTTTAAGAGACAATGTCTGAGAGATTCGACCATAGCTCAACTGCCCATAGTCACAGTCTAAAAAAGTTGTTTCAATTGGTCTGATATTCAATATAATGGGTATTTGTGATGCCTTAATTACAAAACCGTATTCAGAATTAGGCTCCGCCCCCTTGGAGTTGAGATACGGTAGGGGTGTTTCGAAAACAATTTTTTTTCTTTTTTGAGATAACTTTGATTTCTTTTCTGGAATCGATAACCGGTCACTTATGAAGCATTTTTGTAGTGAAGAACATTTTTCTAGCTTTTCTCCTTCCGACCAAAAAATTTAATTTTCGGAAAAAATTGTTTCATTTCCGCATTGTGGAAAAAAAAATATTACGGGAAGTGAGATCTCATCAGAACTTTATACTTCAGAGTATGGGCTATAAGAATTCATAACTGGTTGGCCGCGGTTTGGGTGCGGCCGTCAGTTATTTCACGATTTTTGTCATTTTTCTACTGTTTTGGTACCATTTTTCCCATTTCTTGCTCTGAGTGATCCGATGGACACATCCATGGACACATTTCTTGTAACCCATACTCTGAAGTATAAAGTTCTGATGAGAATTCACCTCCGGTAATATATTTTTTTTGCACAATGCGGAAATGAAACCATTTTTTTCCGAAAATTCAATTTTTTGGTCGGAAGGAGAAAAGCTAGAAAAATGTTCTTTACTACAAAAATACTTTATAAGTGACCGGTTATCGGTTCCAGAAAAGAAATCAAGGTTATCTCAAAAAAGAAAAAAAATTTTTTTTCGAAACACCCCTACCGTATCTCAACTCGAAGGGGGCGGAGCCTAATTCTGAATACGGTTTTGTACTTAGAGCATCACAAATACCCATTATATAAAAAATCAGACAAATTGAAACAACTTTTTTAGACTGTGACTACTGGTGGTCGACCCCCTCAGACATTGTCTCTTAAACAACGATGAAAACAGTCAAAATTTTGCTGATACATATATTAATTGAGATGTCCGTGTATCACATGTAAAAAATCAGATTGTGCAAAACTACAACTTTAATAGGCATTGTTTTCCAAAGTTTCTAAGACATATGTTATTTGTTATTCTAGAAGAGGAATCAGTTTAATGCTAGTTCCAGTCTATTCCTGGTATTATTGGCTTCGTCTTCGATTTCGATGATTTTTTCCATTATTTCGTCAATCTTCTCCTGTGTTTCACTAGCGGTTTCGATTGCAAACTTCCGGGTTGCTGAGCCCAGAGTCTGCATCTTCGCTGTGAGACCTCTCCGTGATGAATCAATATCCTTGTAGTAATGAATTAGGTCATTATTTTTTCGTCATTCTACGAGCGAAGGAATACTCGGTCGATGAGAGATGGTCGATGGTCGGTCGATGATGAGTTACTAGATTGTCTAGTAACTCGCTGGAGAACTCGGTCTTCAATGAGAAAGTAGCACAGTATCTTCATATTTTTCAACGAAATGAATGGAGTACAACAGTCAGTGTGGCGGCAAGCTGTTAACAAACTTCAAACAATTTGTTTACAAATTTACATTTACATTTGCAATGTTTCTTCAAATTAGACCGATAAGAGTTTGTGAGACGGGAGGCGCATGACATGAGATTATTCCATTAACTATGTTTATAAAAAGGGGTGATTGAGTGATTTTATCAGTAATGCAGCGATTGACGGTAAACTAATCTACACTGGAACTCCATTTTCCAAATTTCTTTTCTTCATTGTTTCCTATTACTGTTATTAGTTTTTAATTCTGTAATTGTCATTCAAAAATCTGAAGTCAAAGAGTGCAGTAGTCACTGAGATATATGTAGTCATAGAGACCGTGTTGTCAAGGAGTGCAGTAGTTAAAGAGCCATGTGTAGTCAGTGAGACTAGTGTAGTCGAACAGTACGATGTCAACTATATTGTGCGGCTCGCAAGAAGGCTCTTTTTCACTAAAAAACCTAAAGAAAAAGTAGGAAAATGCCATCGACATTGTCCGACTTTATGTCAAGCATTTGTTGGCATTTTCAGCATTTCTTTCACAATAAAATGCTAAAACAAAGTGTTTGAAGAGAAGGTGTCGTTGGGCGATTTTACAAAAACTGCTTCAAAATCTCTGTATTTCACATGCCTCCTGATTGGGGGGGGGGGGGGGGAGGGGCACCTTTTGAGGTTTCATCGTCATTGAGGTCACTGAGACGTCATGTTTGAACAATTGATCCATTTATAAATTACCGCTGGCTATCCCCTGATCAACTTGCATGCCATTGATGCATTTTTTAACAACGGAATCACACAATCACACAACTGAATGCTTTCAGATTTGTGTTTTAATGTTTGTGCAATGCTCATCTTCACTGATTCTCTGTATGTTATCATTCGCATTTGCGATTCTCCCCAATCGCTATCACTTACCCGACCATTTTCGGAGTCGCACGTCAAGACGTAATGGAAACAGCGAAATCAGTGTGGTGACTGGATATTTCGATCAATTATTGGATCATTTTTCCTTCAATCAATCCGTCACATTTACCCAGAGATACTGCTACACACAACAGTTCACTTTGAATAAGAGAGTTGCTTTCCTGTATATCAACTACGTAGAAGATTATGAAGTTGCCGTTATCAGCGATGAAATGTCTCCGATTGTGAAGATCGCCAAACAATTCGGAGCCACTATTTTTTCATTGGAGCACAGATACTTTGGGCAGTCGAAGCCGAATTGCGCGTGAGTCCTTTTCGCATTCTATACAGGGAAAAGTACAAATGCGCTCTATTGCTCTAAAGAAGAGTCTATTTGTCTAGTTTCTAGTTCTTATCTGACATTCTACTCATATTTAGGGATACGGTCCCCCCCCCTTCCTCCGTGGTAATTTAAATGAGCCAAATGGTAAAAGTACAGGTGATAAATACAGGGTGGCATCCATGTAGTGTTACACAACTTTGCGTGGATTCTGGCGCATGAGCACAAGTCGCTACTGTATCAATTTTATTTCTTATTAATTATTACATATTTTTACTATGTTTTTCAATTTTCTGGTTGCAACTTCCATTTTTAAGGTAATGACGGCTGCTTCACCCCATCGTGGTTCTATTATTCAACTGATGCAGCAGGCTGTGTCGAATTGGGAGATCGCTAAGCGGTTGAATGTCAACCGAATGCTTGTTCATCGGACTGTTACTCGCTTCCACCGTCTTCGTACACCTGATGACTGTCCAAGTTCGGGTCGTCGTGTCACTGTGACGACGCCAAAAGCTGTGAAAGCCGTTCGAGAAAGAATCATCCGGAGCGAAGCATGAGGAAGCTCATTGTCAAAGAGAAGCTGAAGAGGGCTCCGTATCGTATGCAAAACAGCGCATTCCTGACCGAGAAAAACAAATCTCTCCGAATGCAAAAAAGCACGAAAACTTCTTTAAGGTACAAGCTCAGGCACTCATCTTTCGACACTGTTCACAGACGCTAATAGGAATGGCCAAAACCAACGGATTATTGCAAAAGACTTTCAAACTGCATGTAAGAATGGAAAAATTCTTCCAACAAAACGGCGCACCGGCTCACCGCGCCAAGGCCACTCAGAAGTGGTGCAAGGACTATTTTCACGAGTTCATCTCTTCGTCAGAATAGCCCGCGTCGCCACCCGACCTGAATCATATAGACTACGCCGTTTGGGGATATTTGACCCAGAAGGTTTCCACCAAAAACTACGCTAGTTAGAACGCTCTGAAGGTCACACTTGTGAGAGCCTGAGACGAAATGGATGCCAACTACTTGCGTGCCGTGGTGGACGCTTACTCGAAGAGGTTGACAGCGGTGGTGAAGGCCAAAAGAGGGCGATTTGAAAACTATTGTTAACACTTGTTTTTGTATCATTTCAATAAACTTTTGTTTAATTCTGGTGAAAATTGAACTTGTTTGAAGACATTTATAACGTTTCAAACATATAACACTATTTATTAGCCACCTTGTAAATTCGGGAAACTAATGTGTAACTAGTAGATTCAGCTGTCGAAGCGCTGGGAACCTAGCCAAACTATATTACTAATAACTGGCGCGCCTTTTCCGCTTCAACTTTTGTTTTTAGCAAATTCGATGCGAACAATCTCCGTTACCTCAACACACTGCAGGCGATTCAAGACATTTTGGCTTTCATAAAGGTAGGTGCGAACGCGACTTTTCGGAAAATTTCTGAAAACTTTAGAAGTTCCGAAACTTTTTTGTAGTGTGATCGGAATACTATTCCGAAATTTCGGTTTTTTGGTTTGACATCGGATGCACAGTTTTTTTGTTTCGTTTTCAGACAAATTCAATACAATCAGAGTCTCTCTGAAAATTGTTGTTAAATGGTTCTTTATATAGGAATCTAGCTAAAACTATCTGAAAACGTAAGAAGAATACGTTTTTTGAATTGCATCTTTAATTTTTTCAAGACAATTCGCTTTTCCTATTTAGCACATCAACGCGCAGCTCAACATGGACCCGGATGTGAGGTGGGTTCTCTGGGGCGTTGGATACGGCGGAAACCTCGCGGCGGAAGCTAGAAAAGCGGATCCGGTAGCTGTGTCCGGAGTGATTTCGAGCTCAAGCGCTCTAACTCATCAGCTAGACGTCTGGCAATTCAATGAGCGCGTGGAAAACATCATTTTGGAAGTTGGCGGAATAACGTGCTATAATAAAATAGCTCAAGGATTCGCTGACATTCGCCGGTCGATGAAAACTGCGGAGGGAAGGGCGAATGTGTCCGATTTGTTCAATTTGACGCCACGACTCAATCAGACGAACCTCGACAATAACGACATTCAGATATTCTATTTAAGTATCATTAATCCATTTCAGCAAATAGTTCAATTCAATAATAATGTGAGCTATCATCGGATTTTGAATGCTCTAAAAGTGTTTTCAGTACAACTTGTCTATCTCTGACTTATGTACGGCTATCGACAAGAGTGCATGGACAAATATGCAAGTTGTCTATGAGGCATATGTCTATTTAAGTGTCACTCTCAATAATCCAGTTCTGCCAATGGATATATCGTATCAAAATTATATTAACCAGCTTGCAGATCAAAACGCGACTGGAGAGAATAGTAAGTTTTTTTGAAATATTTACTTTAAGGCAAACAATTTGTCTCGCTATCTCGCTTTTGTTTCCATATTCTCACGAGAAAGATATCGCAAATTGAACATCTCGGCGTGTTTTATTGCAATGAATTGGAAAAGAACCCGATTCGATTTGACAGATTCACGTTAACCACCGTACGCGTTATATACATCCGCACATTGCATCCACGAGATCTAGACTCTCACGAATAGAAAGACGGGCCCGCCTGCTTTACGACATGAACTTTGAAGAACGAGCCTATTTTCGTAGACTATGTCTCCAGAATCAATTGTACACGGTTCGGTGTAAAGTTCGGTGTAAAGAGATGTTGCGACGGAAATTGAAACCTGAGAGAATCCTTTGCAATTTGTCGCCGCTTATCAATGACCAGCAAGTGTTTTTGTGCGGCAATTTCCCATTTGCTGTACTGATTTGCCGTTGTTGTGACGCCTTTTTTCACGGTAGTATGCTAATTGCACAAAAAGCTGATGTTCTATGCTTGTCAGTTACTCTGAGCATAGTCAAGATGAAGGTTTCATGCACATTAAAAAAGTCAGCTGGATCAATGTATCTTTAATGGACAGCTAGCTGAAAAAAGTGTCATGCAAAAAACAATTTTTCAATGCTGGAAAGGCTCGCTTCTAGATTGAAAAGATAAATGTGAGAAGTGATGGGCCATATAACCAAAAAGTCATATTATTTGTGTAGCAAAACAAGAGCTGTAATGAAACAAGATTAGAAACTGTTCCAAAGTGAGAGACGCAGAATCTCACCATTTTAAATTTGCTCATTTTGGACAACTCTCTAGCCGTCCGCACTGAGTGTTTGGCACATCATTTTATCTTAAATTTTTCAGTCGACTCACGCTTGTCGGAATACCAACTTTGCACCGAATTGGGTTGGTTCTTCACCACAAATAACAATGAGCAAAGCATGTTTGGAGCTGTTCTTCCAACCAGTTTACAACTGAACCAGTGCTTCGACATATTCCCCGACGCCAACCTGACGGCAATATCAATCCGTGATATGATCATAGACTACAACGGATACTACGGTGGAGCGAAAGGGTACTCGGGAACTAATGCAGTGTTCACTCATGGATCCCTTGACCCTTTTAATAGTGTGGATAAACTGTCGTCTGGAGACTTTTCTGTGGTCGTTTATACGATTCCAGGAGCTTCATATGCTAGTGACATGTTTCCAAAAGACTCGACTAATCCGTATATTAACGTTTCCCATACAATCATGGCTGAAAATATCAATGTCTGGGTGAATGGACCTCGAAATCCAAAAACTTTTGTGAACACAACCGTTCCGTGGACTCGTCCGAATGTTTTACTCGATCAGGAGGAAGGGATGACGTCGAAATTCACAAAAGTCTCTTCAACGATTGAAAAGGTTCCAGTCCACAAGTTCTTCCAATCACGACCCAGTGTGTTCGCCCCTCTCCCGATCCGCAATTCGGACTCATTTCCACCGGGATTCGAGCAAGGAACATTCAGACAAAGACACGATCACTTTGACAACACGAATCCAAACTTTTTCCAACAAAAATACTATAAAAACTCTGAATGGGCAAAGACGGGAGGTCCGAACTTTTTAATGATCGGCGGAGAAGGATCAGAAAGTTCCAGTTGGGCGTTGAATCAGAATTTGACATACCTGGTGTTGGCAAAGAAATATGGAGCCACTGTGTATGTTCTGGAGCACCGATTCTATGGAGACAGTGTTGTTGGGTGAGTTGAAGGACGACGTTTCCAATGTCTGAAGGATTGTTGAGAATTTGAGTAAAATTCACCAAAAACTTTGTGTATTTTCCGATATTTCAAGATTTCTTTTCTGAAATTGAATAAATTTTCGAAAATTTAACAAAGAATTAAGGATCGGAAATCGTAATATTTTAACCAAAAACAATCTTGCCCTACCGAATACTGAACATCCATTTTCAGGAGTTCCACTTCGGTGTGCTCCACTAAGAAATATTATAGTTCTATTTTGCACTGTTTTCGAAAAGAAGCAGTGCTACATATGTTGACCAAATCAGTATCGCATTTCCGGCTTTGTGAAGCCGGTTTTGTGAAGTAGAGCAAACCAAGCCGTTGCTGTTGCCGTTTTCGGAATTTCTATTTTTTCAGTAACAACACGCAGCTTAACTTGCTCAGCTCCCTCCAAATGCTTTACGACATTGCTGAATTCATCAAATCTGTGAATTTCGAGACAGGAACTTCGAATCCTTGGATCACATTTGGCAGGTATAATGCGGCGTGGGCGAGAGAAGTCTTCCCAGACTTGATCACCGGTGCCGTCGCTTCTTCGGCTCCAGTTTTTGTGAAGACCGACTTCTTCGAGTACTTGAGAGAAGCAGAACAAGTGATCCGAGCATTTAATTCCTCGTGCGCCGATAATATTCAAAATGGTTTCGATGAGATGAGAAAACTGTTCTTAACCAAAGAAGGTCGTCAGAATCTGTCAGACGTCTTCCATCTGAATCCACCATTCGGTGACAATGTCACGGACACTGATCAAAGTTTTTTCTTCGTCAATATCTATACAAATTTCCAATTTTCCGTTCAATATACCGGGGTCAATATGGGACCACTAGGAGACGATTATGGAATTCCGGATATGTGCAGATTTATGGCGAATGATTCGAACACTTCATTGAATAACATCGCTGCGTTCAATCAGTATATGTCGTCTTATTTCAACGGAGGAAATGGCACCGCTGGAATGAATAATAGCTATTCGAGTATGATTGCTCAGCTTAAGAATGCCAGGCACTTCGGACCTGATGTAGAAGCCACTTTCTTATGGAATTGGCAGAGTTGCAATGAGTTTGGATATTTTCAATCTTCCGATTCTGGATATAGTATTTTTGGACCGACGACGCCTGTGAGGTAACCTACTTGTATTCGTCACAGTCTCCTTTTTTAAATGATGGGACACCTTTCCAATTGTATTATTTTGTCGCAGTACTCGAGCGTTCAAATGCCGCGATTCTCGTTTCCTGAACTGTGACGCCTAGTGTGCATACACCGTTTCCGAAAAAGTCTAATAAAAAATAGATTTCAGCTATTTCATCCAAATGTGCGTTGACCTGTTCGGTAACAACTATAAAAGACAGCATATCGACACTATGACAGAGAACACGAATTGGAAGTACGGAGGGCGTGCTAATTACAGAGGAACCAATGTAGTGTTTCCAAACGGAAACATGGATCCATGGCATGCTCTTGGTCTTTATCAGGCATCTGACAAAACAGTGGTACCGTATCTGATTGAGGGGGCAGGCCATTGCGCAGACATGTATCCTGCCAGGGATCAAGATGTGCCCGGATTGAAAGTTGTCAGAGACTTGATTGATCAAAATATTGGAATATGGCTGAGTCAAGCAAGCAGCAATGAATCAACTACTACCACTACTGCAGCCGGGTCTAGTTCAACTACCGCTGAGCCACTACACACCACTACTGCAGCCGGGACTAGTGCAACTACCGCTGAGCCACTACATACCACTACAAAAGGACAATCAACAGCGAATTCAATAACGGCTCTGATAATTATCACTTCGATTTTTGTACTTTTACATAGAAATATATACTAATGAATTTGTGGATTATTATCCACAAGCCCAGCTTTCAGTAAAAAGAACTTCAATGGTGAACTCTGGTCTATGCTTAAACTCTTTAACGAATCACTTGTTTCATCTTTTTTTTTCTTCATTCGCTCAGTCATTTCGTGTATTTGAACTGCTTCATACTTGGAGTCCATGGAAAGTTCTTCCTACTGACTTTCATATTTTCTGAAATAATTGATTTAAGAGTCCTGGGGTATCACCAACCAAGAAAACAAAAGTTGAGAAGCATTAACGGTTTTAGTTGTTCTATCCAGTATGATTCGTGAAATTCTCGAAATACACAAATATCATTGAAATGTTAAAAGGAAATGATAAATCAGTTAATATTTATTTATATGAACAAAATCGGAAAATGTAATCACAATTAGGATTACCATCCGTAAAATAGTAGCCTCGTATTCTTTTATTTAAGAAATATCACATTTTGGACTTTTCGAATTTGATTTTCGTGTTTTCGAAGATCCTGGCACCAATTGAGAGTGAGAATCGCCAGATTCCTCGTCTGGCACTATTTCTGCACGATTAGAAGATGTTGTTAGAATATTCATGCTAACTTGTTGCCTGGGATCAGATGTTGATGGGCTTCCCTGCTGAGAAGACGATGACAGGCATGGTTGAGAAGCACATGATTGCTGTTGGTGTGATACAGACACCCAAAATTTTTATAGCTTTAATGAAAATAAACTTGTCACATTTATTAATACCATATGAGGCTCTTCTGATCTCAAAATACTTTTTTTTACCGATTGTGCAGTCTTCGAAGATGTTGATGCGTGGTCTTCTTGAGACGTCGATGACAAATCCGGCGTGCTTGGACACTGAATTAGCATTGAAGAAGATAGACTGAACAATTCCTTACAGTGCTTTCAGTACCATCGTCGATCCCGAAGTCTCTATTTGTTGCGCTTATTTGTTTCCGACTTACCATTGGTGTCTGCCTTCGTCTTCCTTGCTGTTTCTGCGTAGGGGAATTCCGTGTATTTAATGTCAATGAGACCTAAAAGTGCTAAAATTGAAATATGCAATTGTAAAATAATTAAATAGAACCTCATGCGATCTTGTCCCAGATGAAACTGGCTCTACCAATTTATCGCAAGATTCACGTGGTTCCGACATAGACTGAAAAAAAGTTTAAAATCGGTCATGTTGACTGCTCGAATTTCTTGCTTCACACAATGAAGAGAGAAAAGAATTTGATGGGAATGAGAAACAAACACAATTGTCCAAAAAATTTAATTAAGCAAGCAAAAATAAAGCTGTCAGCTGGCATGTTTGTTCTATAACAGAACTCAATACACAAAAGCGATTACTATTAAAATAAAATTGTAATATTAAAATTGCAGGAAACATTTAATGAATTACAATAATACTCTAACATCTCCGGAATAAATTAAAAGGGTATTTTTTGGATGGTGTGATTGTGGACAACAAATATATCAACAGATAAATGGCGAAATTATTCGAATAATTAAAAATACATCATCGAGCTCCCCATTGAAGAAGATATAATTCTTTCAAGACGTAAATTTTTTGCGACGCAGCGCCTTTGGCTTCGTATTTCCAAAATGATTTTCCATCGACATCAGACCAGCACTCTTTGTAGATTTTGGTTTTGCACGACTTAGATTGCACTTCTCAGTTGCAGACTTCTTCTAGTTACTACAAATATTCGGGAGAGATGATCGAGATGAAGCAGCTTTGAACGCAACACTCTCGGAGCTCGCAGCTAAACCTCACAGCTAGTAGCTAGGGAGAGTTGATCTACCAAAGTTGGCGTCCACTTGTTTCTCAAAAACAAACCATCGAATCAGTGATCTGACAAAAAATGTTATTTCACAGGTAGGCAAGCGATATCCAATTAAAGAAAAAAACATTTGCACCGATTTCATAATTTTTCAGATATTTGGATTAAATTTGATAATTTTCGGAATAATTAGCCAATCAGCATAACAATAGGTCGTTAAATTTAGAGAAGCCAAAAAACCTCCAGAACGAGGGATATCTGAGATGGTGTCGAGAGCCTAATTCTCTAGAGCTTGACGCACTATATCACAATTGACTCTATGAAGTAATACATTTCAGGGGTCCTCTTTGTATAGTTTACTCAGCTAGTTGAATCGGTGAAGTAGCGGGGAAAGAGGGTTTGGAGGAAAGAAGGAAGTACTTCGCTGCTTCGAAAATCACAATTCGTTGCGGGACCACTGTTTTGGCCAAAGAGTGGCGAAGAGGTAATTGCTGATACGATTTTATAGAAGAAATAATGATGAAACGACTTGGAACCTGTAGAAATTCCCATTGTTTTAGTGATTCGACTTGCGAGTACTTTTTCAAAAAAGCTTACTATTTTCGTACAGTTCGTATCCCGTTTCTATTGTTTTCTCAAATTGCTTGCGATTCGAAGTGTACGTGGAAAAGATTTTCCGGCAGGCGTGTATAAATGCTTGACACGTGCTTCGCATTGAGAAAAAGCTGGTAGAGATCTACGGAATTTCGTAATACAAAATACATATTTGAAAAGAGATAAATCTGATTTAGGTGATCGCTCATTGTGGGCGGCAGGAAGCTCTACAAGTTTTAGAAGAGGTGTGATTGGGTAACAAGTTATCAAATAGGATATGTTAATTCCGGTATTTCAGTAATAAACTGAACGCTTCTGTTTGAGAAGTAATCGCAGCATATTTGTCGATATAGGAATTGTTTTAATAATTTCAAAAGAACAAAATAAAGATGAGTTTCACTCAT